>JAOYNN010277614.1:0-22933 GCA_025770095.1 Goniobranchus kuniei
TAGTATAATTAGGGCTCTACCCCTAATTCCCCTATACCCAGTCATGGGTTCGGGACTAACTTTACTTTACTTTACTTGTTTGTTTTAGCGACGATGTGGTAGATGTGGTGTTCTCATGTCAGCGTCGTATTCAGATGGACTCCAAGATTATCCACGTTTTAGTGTCTGGCCTTTAATGTCATAATTACGGGCGATACATCGTTTCTTATTTGTAATTGTTATGACATTTTTCAGAATGGAAGTTCATTTGCCATTTTTGTGACCAATATAAATGTGCGTAATAGTTTTATCGTCTTTTGTGTTTTGAATTGTTATTCTTAATCTTAATATCTCTCTGTTTATGTTGAGGTAATACAGCAATCTCTGTGTCATTTCTTCTCAGCTGTTTTCCATGAGTAGCTAAATCATACCTATGCTTTCTTTGCATGATTTGTAAGTAACACTTCAGGGTTGCCAGGAAGTTTTTCAACAATAATCCAAACCCCTATAAAGGTGATCCAAACTGAGAAAAAAAATCCCAAAAATGTAAAATTAGCAAATTTACACAACATAGTAAAGGAAAGGATGCCTTCCTCCTTATAATCTCTATGTAATTAGCTCAGTTTAAAAAATTTATTTTCACTTCGTAAAGTCAAAGCACACATTAATTTTAGTACAATTCTCCAAGATAGCCTTCTGCCAATGCATCAAACATGGCTGCATAAATGTTTGATCAGTGTTGTAATTGATGTTGGTAGGTGAAAATTTATTGGAGCCAAAGGGACACCACTTGCGCTATTTTTGTTCTCAAGAAAGGATGAGTACAGTCTTGAATTATACATCTTACTGTGTTCCTATCGAGGACTTTTATTGAATAATTTAGTTTTAATTTTAAGTTTTCAATCAATTTTTTATTTGTTGTTCATAGAATAGCTAAATCATGGAATTTAGCTGTTTTAAACGGGATAGTGTCTGCGTGCTTCATCTACTCTTCAATTTATAAAGTAGCCCATACAAGCACAAAGTTCTTGTCAAACTTTTTAACGACAAGCATCGATGTATATAATATTGTGCAATAATCAATTTATGCTCATACCTTTCAATGGACGGATCAACGACGTTGGCTCTTGCACTTAAGTGAAACAATACAAATTTTACGGTTTTCACACACACACACTTACACACACAAATCTTATTAGTGTATGACTCAAAAAAATTTCGACATCAATACTTTAAGAACATTAAAATCATCCATTCATGATCAAAATTTCAAATGATTTGACGTCAAAGACTTTTACAAAACGTTTGTGTATTTTTGGGCTGCTTTAATCCAGACCCAACTAAGTACTGGATTATTATGTGTTCACTAAACTTACACACCGTCTGTTAATCAAAGCAGATGAACTTTGTACCATTGGCAAGACTTTTTCTGCATGTATTTTAAACTCAGAATGACAAATCAAACATACTTGTACAATCATATTGAACCTCTGTTGCTGTGCCCTGGACTCCAACAGCCGGTCATAAAGATACCTCTTCTCCCAGTTATATAAGAAAGCCTATGGTTGTTTGTTTATTGTGTGTTTCAGTTTCAGTTCTCTTTTCGACTACACAGTCATGTCAGCATCCATGGAAAAATTAAGATGAAAGGATAGTTTAAAGTAGAACATGTTGTAGAAAAGTTTTTTAGATGAGAAGCTGCTAAGAAAGGAAACAGGAACAAGAGTCATAGTCCACATGATTGCTAAAAATGGAGAGGTGAATTACAGAGTAAAAAGATATAATCTCTCTAAGATAAAACAAAAAACTAATGGCCATCCACGCTCCACACGTAAGTCAAAGGTAACTCACGGGAGGGATTTGGTCTACCTTTAAATGCGAATCGATTAGGTAATTGATAGGTAATCCATAGGTTCGATTAGTTATGGTGAAAACCGAATGCTATATATTATTCGATCAAACATACCCTAACACACCCTATCGAACGCCATTCACACGCCACGCGCCATGGAACTTACCAGGCCTACGGAAGTTTACTTAGATTACTTTACGTCTTGTTTGGGTGAACTGTGCATGAACAATACATTTGCACAGAATTGTGTGCGTATAGCAAATTATGATACTCTGCATGCAATTGTGTGCTTATGCGTATAGCAAATTATTATGTTCTACACGCAGTATAGCACATTATGATACACTGAACGCAATTGCGTGCATATAGCAAATTATGACACTCTGCAACTCTTGCGTGCGTATCGACACTCCCATGTAGATTAGATCTAGATTCCAGATCTTCATACAAAATGGATAAAATTCTAATAATTGATGCATCTGAATCTGAGTCAAATCAAGATAGGCATTTTGTTTATTGGGTTGGGGGCTGGGGCTAGAGCTGGGGTTTTAGGGTGCATACTTTCGGCTAGAAGGGTTATAGACCATAGGGTCCAGGCCTGTGGTTAGATTCATATTCATATGACGAAAAATTTTCAAAGTGGTCTTGCTCCAAGGAAAATAACAGTAAACTACCCTTAACCCTAACAAACCCTTACCCTAACCCTCACAAACCCTAACAAAGTCTAACCAAATGGCAAACCCAAACCTTAACCTGCACAGACAAATGTCGTGAAATGTTATGCGTGGTCCTCCCACCTGAGCCCGGTGCAGGCCACCAAAGCGGGACGCCCCGCTCCTTCCTGTGAAAGGCACAGGACATCAAAATCAGACAGTGACCTTGACCGTTTTCGTTCCATTCAAGGATATTGACCTGGAAGTTATACTTATAAACAGCTATGGAAGTCACCAATGGGATTGAAAGTTATTTTAAGCTTCTATGCTGTTTCGCGCGATTGTTACTGATTGGCGAAGCGAAGCCTGTCACGCTCTACATCACGTGTTGATCACGCACAGGTCACCTTGCCATGAACTCAAAACATCCTCTTTCTTTCTTTCAATGAACTTGACCTGCAGGTTATATTTATTACCAACTTTAGAGGTCACCAACGAGATTGCAAGTTATTTTAAGCTGCTTCAACGACTCACACGTTTACTGTCGACCGGCAAAGTAGGAGTCAGCCTTTCTTGCCATTTTGTCCTGTGCCTCACTGGGCTTCGACTATGCTTTAGCAGTTTTCACTCGCCTTGACATGTGTCCTATTCTCTCCGATAGACAGCGATTGTTTTTGCTCATCTAAAACCTCAATTGTAGATACAAAGAAGTTGATACAAACAAAAATAAATATATTTTACACAGAGAGATTACAGTACAGGCATCAACTTCAAGGTGAACCCTGCATGCCTCACACCCCATTTTACAACTGACCTACGTCATCAGTCCCCTTCACTCCTTGGCGTCACTTCTGGTAACATGGCTGTGCCTTAAGAGGAGCAACACACCAAAAGAAATATAATTATTCAGGCCACGTGACTACTATGGAAATCTGCCACGGAAATCTTCTCAACCGTACTATAGATTATAATTATATACAGTAGAACTTGGAAATAATGAACCCTAAAAACTCGCTATTCCCGAGTTCTTGCTTATTCTGAGCAGCCTATAGTAGTCATGAAAGGCAACTCTGTAGTTTAAAGAAAACGTTATTTTTGGCCTAGAATATTGATGATGTGCATTGGACGAAGACAATTAGTGAAAAGGATGGAAAAAGAGGGAAAGTTAGTGAATAGACCTGCGTGTATGCTTCTAGTTTGTACACACTACGACTAAGTGTGTTCATGTTTGATGTGTGCGAGTGTTATGCCTAAAATGCGTTAGGCTGGGCTGGCTGGGCTATGGTAGGCAAGACCTAGATTCTGCGACATCGATGTGTAGGCCTACATGTAGATGTATCCCACTTTCCCAGTGTGTGAATCGAGGCAAACCTGCTAAACATAACTCCAAATCCTGTGACCCTCCAGATTCCACTCCCCTTTCTCACTAAGCGATGCGGCTTGACGAGGCCCTCAGCCATCCAGGGCTGATCTTTTGTTTCAATGAAAAAGAAGAGAAAAGAAAAGAAGCAAATCTAGTCAATTTCTAGGACTGTTACACCCTCCACAGTCCTAGTCTGGGGGAGGAAATTCTCGCTATTTCCGAGTTTACCTCTTTTTTAATACTCACTACTTCCATGCTGATTTTACTGACTCAATTAAGGAGTGAAAACTGGGGATTTTGATTTACTCACTATTTTCAAGCTCTGGCTTTTTCCGAGTGCGTTACTTTCATGTTCTACTGTAATTTCATTTTCCCATTTTGGAAACTGCGTCTGCTTGCCAAGCCACATTTCTCACCCATCAAACAGTAAAAACCTCAATTAGTTGGACAGGGAAATGCTGCTTTTGGAAGATTTGTAAACTTCATAAAATTAAATTGAAAAATTACTTTAAAAAAATAAAAATTTGGAAGTCAATTTTCTTTACTTCAATTAGAACATATCACTACAGTGGATGCTGCTTAATTGCAATCGTAATTTCCTCTTAAACGCAACTTTTACTGAGAAATGGAATTAATTCTATATCATAAATGTCACTGGTAAATCTCAATTCGGATAATCGAAACTCTGAGGAGGGTTCACTTCAAAATGTTCATAATTTTTTATCCTATTTTCCATCACTTTAAACAAATGATGTGAGTTTTTTGGTATGATACACAGTATTTCTCATGTATACAATTGTGTTAAAACGCCTGAGACAATAAGATTCACTCTCACTCCTACATACAGACATCCATTTACAATTTGCAATAGTTCACGTTGAGAAAAGGACTCTCCTATTCATTGACTCCAATTAGAGTCATATTGAAACTGCGCATTACCTGCAGTTAGCCCCACCCATGAGACCTCACGCTGACCAGTGAAATGCAATGTGCCATGCTTGTGCCATAAGCAATAATGACCAGTTTGTGAATGACCATATGTCTCTTTAAACAGCTCAGTCTCTGAGCCCCGGTGATAATTAGCCCTGCCCCAAACACCCCATGCTGACAAATGATGCCATTGGTCATTGTAAAGTTAACACCCTCCCTTCCCTTTGCCAGGCTTTTTCCACAATTCACAGAGTGCATACAGTGGTCTCCGCTTAATATCTACCCACCTTACATCCACATCTGCCTATCATATCGTCCTCATTTCTCCAGGAAACAGAATTTTTTCTTTAAGAATTACCCTCTAACATCAACATTTTCACATTACTTCGTCTAACATCCACTTTTGGGAGAACTTGAATTATATTTTTCCTCTTGAGCGACAAAAAGAATAATGATAAAATAAGATAAAAGGATGTAGCCTGTACATTTCAGATGTGCCAATAAAATGGAATGCCAGCCTCATGGTTTATAACAAAAGAAAAGGCTTGTCACCATCTCACACCACAAACCATTCATACAGACAACAGGTAAGCGATGACACCAGCCAAGACCCCCCTACCCACTGACAAAAGCGCAACTCTTTTCAGACATGCCGAACAAGGAGAATGCATAATGCCAACCATCTGGCAAGTGATTAATTAGCTTATAGGTTTAAAAGCGCTGGCCAGTGTGAAAAGATGGCACCACCTCATCGTCCAATACAAAAGAAAGCACAGTTTTGACACTGTCCCGTCCTGCCTCATCCACCCACTGCATAGTACATGTATTGAATGTAGCATTGATGTTGTTCAGTTCATTGCACATCATTATAACCAAATTTTATTGGTCCGGGCAATGATTGACAGATAAGCCAAGCAGTACTTAATTTACTCACAGCTCATGATGACATTGGCCATGCCTTTTATGTAGGCTTGTGCATTCTATCATTACATACAATACCAAAGGTACATAGGCCTCCGCCTTACATCCACATCTGGCTAACATCCACATTTCTCTGCCTCCTGAGGATGTGGATGTTAAGCGGAGACCACTGTACTAAATGATGTCAGTATGTGCTATATAGTACAGATCTTAAGTGCAATTAGCACATTATGATGCAAGCCTACTGTTAGGTCATTTTATGTTGCCTATCGAGTGCTGATTCAAAAACAAAAATGATCTGCTGCTTCCTGTATTGTACTGTAACATTAGACTAGGAAGATATGATGATTATGCTTTTTCCAAGTTGGCTATTTTATGACAATTTTACCGATTTTTTTTTATCAACTTAAACAGCAGGATGTTATAAAGGATTTGGCTTTGAATTGATTACGCTTTTCCCATATATATTTCCAAGCTTGATACGTACGAGTCCCATTGTAGCCGATTTGTATTCAACCTGCTTGCATGACACATAGAAATAATTAATATCATACAAGCAAAATTAATAATTATGGGCAATAAGAAAAATATATTTGAGACAATAAAATTAGCAATAAAGAGGTGAACTAGGAAATAGCGAGTACTTCCTCCCCCAGACTAGGAACAGCAGTCCGAGAAATTGACTAAATTTGCTTCTTTTCTTTTCTCTTCTTTTGCATTGAAACAAAAGATTAGCTCTGGTCGCCAAAGGGCCTTGCTTGGCCACGTCGCTTAGTGAGAGAGGGGAGTGGAATTGGGAGGGTGGAGTTGGGAAGGTCATTGGAGTTGAAGTGTTGTTTGGTTGTAGGTTAGCCTTGACTCACAAACGGGGAAAGTGGGATACGTGTACATGTAGGCCTACACAGTGTATTGGTACAACAGTATCTAGATCTTGCCTTATGTAGCCTAGCCTAACGCTTAGTTTACGGTATCGGAATAGTACAGAGATGAATTTTATGTCATTTCAGCATCGCACTTGCTCACATCAAACATGAAAATACATAGTGTATACAAGCATACGCGCACACACAGGTCTAGTCGCTAAACTTTCCCTGTTTTCCTTCCTTTTGACTAATAGTAATTGTCTTCGTCCAGAGCACATTGTCGATATGCTAGCCTAGCCTATTCATTAATTTGTTTCATTTGCAATTATGGCCAATAATAAAACTTTTTCTTAAAGCTAATGAGTAGCCTGTCATGACTATTTTAGGCTGCTTGGGAATAGCGAGAACTCGGAAGTTGCAAGTAATTTGGGTTAGACTCATACTCGCGTTATTTACGAATTAAACTGTATTATCATCAATTATTTAGGTTTGTCTCATTGTTCATTGTCTGGAAGTGTTCTCTACTTTTTTGTGAAGAAAGTTGGCTCACTCATGGGAGATAAAGAAGTAAGTAAGTTTGTTGGTTTAACATCTCTTTTCAACATCATAGGTTATCTCAGCGATGGTGCTATTTGGACAAGTTTATGTACTGCCACACATGAACCGTAAGGTGTAGCACAACCCAAACAACTCACCTGCTTACAACATACTAACAATGGGCTGACCAGTTTTAGAATTGTTCTCATAATGCTGAGGACCAGGTGATTCAGTTACTAAATCACCAATTTTAAAGTTGTAGGTACGAGTTTGCAGGGGTTTGAACCCACAACCTTCCTGTTCCAAGGCAAAGGCTCTACCACTAGGCCATCAGATCGGTGTGGGAGATGAAAAAGGCATACCACGAAGAAAAGCAATATCACAAAATGCCCTCTAGAAACAAAAAGATCAAAATGAACACAAAAATGTGGATGTACAATGCATTTATTAAGTCCATCCTCGTATATAACAGCACCACTTGGGATGTAACAAAAACAGATCAAGAAAGTGTAGATGCATTCCACTGAAAAGAGTTGAGAAAAATGTTTGGAATACTCTAACCACTGATGATGTCAAATGTAGATTTCTACAAAAAATGCAGCGAGATGCCAATTTCGATCCAAATCCTCAAAGCTAAGTAGAATCAAATTTTCAGACATATTTTGAGAAGAAATCCAGCAAAACCAGCTATAAAGCTAGATTTATGAGTTTCTTCTTCACAACAGCAAACACTGAAGAGTGCAGAGGGAGACCTTTTACAACACTCCATGTCACGCTTACCAATGGCCTCAAAAAGATAAAACGGAACAAACTATTCTCCCTGCAAAAACTGGCCGATCTAAGAACTGTGGCCAAGAATCAATGGCAGGCACTAAGGAGAAGAATATGAGAGAAACTGAAGCTGTGAGATCTGTTGAACAACGCCAGCACAACGTCATAAGTCAGTATGTCACACATTCTCTATAATCAGCACTCCATTCTGAGATGTGAAACTATAATATGTAACATGAGGTAAAAGGTTGTTTTATAATACTTAATAGGCCTATGAAAGCTAAAATGAAGAAGTCATGTTGTTATTGGGCTAAGCTGTCTCTGAATTATCACCATGTGTGTGCCTAGTTTGCTGTATTTTTTCGCGAGCCATAGCATCACATCCAAGACTGAGTTAGACCGTATCCATCGCAGAGTGAACATTTGCGGCTTCCAGGAAGAAGTGGTACTTACATTGTATAAGCCCTATTAAACAACTTGGCTCACAACAAACCTATTGACCTGGGTTTTTGTATATTTCTAGGCATGGCACGAGCTGGTGGTATGGAGTATGCGCTGTAATTGATTAATACTCAAATAGCAAATTGTGCTGATTGGTAAGTCAGAGTATGTGATATTTGTGGTGAGACATACTGTCCCCCAATGGCGAACTGATGTATCTGCATGTTTTGTGTTTTAAAGGTAAATCCAAAAAACTTTTGATGATCAGCCTCTTTAAAGTAACCAACTGATTTTACTTTTAGTTGGAATGATGATTGACCATAGTAAGTTGTGTTTAACCATATAGGCAGACTTCTGTTTGTACCAAATGGATACAGTTTCTAGTACCGGTAGTCAATTTATGAAAACAAAGTGGAAAACTGTTATTTGTCAGATATGTCGGTTTGCAATTGGGGGGCAGCAGAGATCTACATGTATTAGTCAGAAATAACATTATTTTTTCAGATCATTGACTCTTCTTAATCTTTCTCTTTTTCAGTTGAGCTTGGAATTCAGTTACAATGTCCCAAGTAAAGCTGAATGAATGGGTGCCCAAAAAAGGGCAGGTGTACCAAGAAGACATGCCTACACTAGTACTCTGCAAACCAAAACTTTTACCACTGAAATCTGTGACTCTTGAAAAAATGGAGAAGATGCAAAAAGAGGCCCAAGATCAAGTCAAGGAACAGGACAAACAAGAAAGACTTCTAGAACAGCAACAACAATCACATTTTTCATTTCAACACTAGTCGTAGATGCTTTAAGACAGAACACATTTTAATAGTTATTATTTCTTTATCTTTAACTTTTAAGTGTGACACCTTAGACATACTGACCAAAGTATTTAAGAGGTTTGTCATATTAGTTGGGTGTAGTAGATCCTGTCTAAGAGTTAAATGGGAGATGGGTTTCTTATCGTTTGAGCTAATCTGAGGTGAAAATAAATTTAGTAGGTCATCTTATTATTATGAATAGTCTGGGTCTAAAGGATACATTTGATGATGGTGACTGACATTGTATCATTTAGAATGAAGTTTGTAATGGAGGTGGAGTCAGAAAACTAAGCCTAGTCACTTTGTTTTCACTGTGGCAACTAGACTAGACTGAGTTTCTTATTCACAATGCATTGATGATACTTGTCATGATTCTAAAGTTAAGCTCATGAACAGGCTTGAGGTTTGGAAGAGTGGGCGATATTTGGTAGAATGGAATACTTTTTCGAGAAGTGTTACTATTGGATAACTGTTAAGGAACCAGAGAATAGTTGAAAACTTGGGTCTTGTATCTTTTGTAGTTATTCGTCCATTCACCCTGTAACTTAAATTAACGGATTCCGTCCATTTGACCCTGTCAGCTGCGCTGGGTTTTCCCATTCCATCCATTTGACTGCTGACATCGGCTCAGTGAAATACGAAACGATAGTCTGATTTTTTAATAGTCTCTCCACTTTTTAACTACCCAGAAGGTCCTTGGCAGGTTTCCTGCGGTATGGGGTTAATCCTTCTTTTCCGATAACGAATGGTCTGAGATGGGTTTTTTTTTGTGTTGCTAGAACTACTAATACTATGAAATGGCTTTTGCCCTAAGGTCATTATGTTCTAGTGTCTATATTGCACCTAGTGTGTTTGCGTGTGTTTGTGGCTGCTGCACTATGCCCGGTTTCATTCTCCTATTCTGAGTATTTGTTGGGCGGACGAACAACACGGTCACTTCTAGTTACAGTGTTTGGTGCGGTTGTATGTGGGAAGCTCCTGCACGATGGAGACCCCACAGACGCCAAGTATGGCTCAGCCTGTATGTTTGGTGAGCATGGGAGCTCGATCGGTGATGCTGTTGGTTTTGTGACACCGCATACCGTTGATTTTGGACATAGATGTTCCTTTTCTGTCAAAGGAGCTGGATGTGGGCATTTTGATGAAGATTGATCTTGTGGATTGTGAGACACATTTTCTCGCAGTTGTCGTCGATTGCGGCATGTGCTGGTTCCATCATGGGTGACCACTTCATACGACCGTGGCTCTTGGCATTGACGTACGACAGTTCCGTTGTTCCAATTTCTTGTAGGCCTGTCGAGTATGCGCACTGCCTGGCCTGGATGCAGTGGAGGTTCGTTTCGAGCGTTTTGATCGTAGTAGGCCTTAGCCTTATTGGAACGTTCTTGTAGCATTCTTTTGCTGCTATCGTTTTTACTGACATTCTGGTGTGCAGGCAAGCATGTAGCTAGCTGGCGATTCATCAAGAGCTTTGCTGGAGATGGGAGGTTCCCATCAATTGGTGTCATATGTGTGTTCAAGAGTGCTTGCTGGATGTTTTGTGATGTTTTCAAACATTTATTTAATTGGTGGCTTAATCCATTTGATTTGCCGTTTGATAAATCCATTGGATTGAGCATAATGGGGCGGTGATATTGTGTGCTCAATATCCCACTCTTGACAAAATGCTTTGAAGGTATCATTGGAGTATTGAGGACCATTATCAGAGCGAATTTCATCTGGACGACCGAATAATGAGCATGCCTCTTCTGTGACATTGACTACTGCTGCTGATGTTGTGAGTGATTTCAGTTCCTTACTATAGGGAACTTTGAGAAATAGTCAGATACGATGAGGAAATTTCGGCCTTTGATTTCGAATAAGTCTGTCCCCAGAATTTCCATGGTCCCAATGGTACTTTGGCTGGAATCATAGGCTCTTTGAGATTGTTAGGTTAGAGTTCTTGGCAAGCTTCACATTTTTTTTTTACCATGCTTTAGATGTCATCGTTGTTGGGCCAGTACGCAAATTGTCGGGCTAGCAGCCTAGTTTCTCAATCCCTTGATGTCCCTTGTGGAGGTCTAATATAAGACTACTCATTGTCTTGGGAACGACTTGCTTTCCCTTAAACTTAAAGATGATGCCGTCTTCAATTCCTAGCTGGTCAGGGTATGACCAAAATGGGCTGATATCTGTTGGGAGCTGAGTAATCTTTTCAGGCCAACCCTTGTATATGACCTCAGCCAGTGCATTTAACGTTGAGTTATTGTGTGTACTGTCTCGCAATTCTTGAATCCTTCGGGAGGAAAAGTTGATAAGGTCTAATGAGACCCCTAGTACTTTCACATCGAGTTGCACTTCTGTGCATTTGCTTGGATTGAGTAGGCAGGACAGGGTATATGAGCTAAGGTCAAAGAGGTGCCCAGGCAGAGAAAATTTTTAATTTTGATGTATCCGTCTGAAACTTGACTTTCATATAAAAGAATATGTATATTTTCTTTATATTCTCATATGAAGATATAATGGTGAGTGGATATCACAAAAAAAGGTGTTAAACTAAATGACCAATAAATTGTCCCTTGTGACACATGACAATAATTCATCACAAAAAATGTTATTAAATTCTTGAGATTTTCACAGCTCCTGGCTTTGAAGAGGTAAATGACTCATATAATTTCATTTTGCATGAAAAACAGGTGTATAGCAGTGAGAAATCTGTGTAATTTATGTGATCATTTGTGGTCATGTGTCACAAGGGACAAAAGGTAGTGTCCATGTTTTGGGAAAATGAGTTCACAGGAAACTGAGGAACTACTTTACAACACATAATCAAGAAAATCTGTTGAGAACCTTAGGGCTAAATGGTTAAGGGATGCAAAAAGGATTTTTTGACTATGCAGAAGAACAATATGTCCCATGAGACAAGCTGACATGTGACAACATTAGAATGATGTAACATGAAGCAAGGGACACAAAAAGTCTGGTTTACATTCAAAAATCTTTATTTTCATACAAGAAATAGAGATTTAAAAATGACTTGAAATGACTGGAAAGAAATTACAGGAAAGATGAAATGAAAAATATACTGGTTTAAACGAAACAACTATAATGCTGTCCCTTGAGACATAATGTTAGTGACAACAACAAAAAATACAACAACAAAAAATCATTACAAGTTTTATGAGTAAATCAATTAATAATCTCAGGAGAGGATCTCATAATGTACATTAAATTACTTCTGAAGTGAAATATTCAAAAGAAAAGCAATTGTATTTTTTTAAAATGTCCCTTGTGACATCAAGGATGTGACAGCATTTTCGTGTAGTGCCAACACTCAAAATAATTAACCAGTTAAAATCTTTTGCAGCCATAGTTCTAAGAAGTTTTTGGTTAGATATCAATGCAGTAAGCTTAACGAAAATTGAAAATATATAATAAATAAGTGTTACTGTTGATGAATTTAAAAAAATTAACTAATTTAATTCCACCGATATACTTCATACAATTCTACATGTGGCCAGGAAATACATGTTATCAATGTAATGTGTATTATTAGTATTGGTAATATAATCCTTCTTTCCCATCAATAATTCATCCTTATCCTAAAAATGGGTAAGATAGTACTCAAAGAGATGTGTTTTTGGTCACTTGTATGTTATGCTAAAAGGATGCCTACTATAACGAGTTACTAGTATTAGACTATTAGTGCTGCTAGATTCCCTCTTATTTTGTAAACAATTCATGAAATTTAAATGAAATAAATGAATTTATTCAGCATATACAATTTCATCGAGAGGAACAAGTGGCATCAAGGGGACAACATGATTTGCCACCCAGTAAGGGCAATCCTCTGGGTCATTACTTTTGGGATACTCGGTAGATGACCATAGAAGAGGCAAAACCACATTTTTGTAGTTCTCAGCAGAAACCCTTGGAGTAAGGAATGTGTCACAAAAAGACTTGTAGATAGGGGGACCCAAAGCAGGGTAGATTGAGAGTATCTGAGTCTGAAAGACGTTGGATCCAGCCATAATCTGCCACATGCCCATATATGTGCCATCTTTCATGATGTTGATGGTTTCCAATTGAAAAGTCTTTTCAACACTGGAGCAATAATGATCAGAATGCTCAGAGAGAAATTGCAGTGTCTGGGCATTTAAACAAAGGTAATCAAAAGAATTGATAACCAATTCAAGACCGATGCGGCATCTTACCTCTGTATGATGATCCTGGTCCCCAAACCAGAGCAAACTCATTGCTCTAGGAACACAGTTCCCATCACCTTGAGTAACAACAGGAAAAAGGTGTTGTAAATTACAAGGCTTCAGTTTGGAAGCAATTGAATCCACTATGCCTACTTGATAAACACACCATGATTTGTAGGGAGGCAAAGGGAAGTTGCTTGGGTGCGGAACAACTTTCTTGGCAAAACTATGCAGAGCAGAGAAAGATTCATATGAAAATGAACATAATGTTGCCTGCAGATTTGCAAAAAAATGCTCTCTGCTCCAATTCAAATCAAAATAAAAGTCTCCTTTGACTATTGCAGACTCTTCGGATAAAAATGCCTCATTCAAATCAACAGATTGAATTTCTTCAACTTCAACATTAAGATTAGTACCCTGATGTGGTTTGTTCGTCTTTCTTTTACTTGCAGTTGCTGATCTATTTTTGGGGGGATTTTTACGTTCAAGTACTGAATCAGAGTATACCTTAACCTGAATTTTTTTCCAGTCAAGAGTGAATTCTAAATTTGGACAAACTTCTCTTTCACCTAACAAGCATGTATGACAAAAGCAAGACAAGGATTTTGCCCTCAACTTACCAACAGATGCTTCTGGTTCCACAGCATGAAAGCTCAGAGTACCTTTTACAGACATGAAGGAATCTGCAGATCTTATTAGACCCCCTACTTTGACATGGATAAATGATCTAAGTGTATGGATGCAGCCATCTGTCTTAGGAATGGACAATTTGTCCTTACAAAAATTAAACATTTCTTCAGCACTTTGTATAATAACATTACCAGATAAAACTGCACGAGTAGCTGCATTCTTAACTGTTCCCCCACAGGAGTCACAAAGACTCTTACCGTGGTTTGAACCAAAGTAATGTCTTGAAATTTTCATATCCTTATTGTTTGCCTGCAACTCTGAGAGATTCATGAATGTTTGTGCAATTTTGTATTGTGCTGCACAGCCGTCGCTGAAAATATGGACACAAAAGATAATCATCTCGTTGCCTGGACAATATTTGACAGCATAGTCGTATCCCTGTGTATGAAGAAACGTTCTCTGCAGGCGTGGTGGCGCTGTAGAGATAGACTTGTGACATATCATCTCAAGAGGTTTGTGATCAGTTATGATGGTAAATCGTCGCCCGTATAGATAGGTGTGAAACCTCTGGACGCCATGCACCAACGCTAGCATTTCCCGTTCTATGTTGCTGTAATTGGACTGGGTTTTTGTCAGCGTTTTGGACGCATACGCAATGCATGGACTTCCAACACAATGGGCTTATTGGCATCATAGTATGAAATGCATACATCATTGATAATTGCCTTTTTCAGTTTGACAAAAGCCTGGTGGTGATCCTCTGACCACTCGAATGGCACATCTTTCTTAATCAGATCACAGAGTATTGACGCTTGCTTGCTTAGGTTTGGTATGAAGGATCCCAGGTAAGTCAGGAGACCCAAGAAGCTTTGTAGATTCTCCTTACTCTGTGACACCGGCATTTCATGCACATCCTTCACCTTGTTCAGATCTGGGGAGATGCCATCCTTACTGTAGGTGTTGCCAAAAAAGGATATGGATGGCTGTTTGATTGTGCATTTCTCGGAGTTAAACACAAGCCCAGATGCTTTGGCTGCTTCGAGGAGTGCCAGGAGACGTTTGTCGTGTTCCTCTTCTGTGGTGCCAAAGATACAAATGTCATATGCAATCCCCACACATCCTTCGAGAGACTCCAGGATCTCATCCATTCATTGTAGGAAGATGTCTTGGCTAATACAGAGACCGAAAGGTAGTCTCTGAAAGCAGTATCTTCCGCTAGGGGTGCGAAATGTGGTGAGGAGTCAGGATTCTTTGTCCAACTGCACACTCCAGTATCCAGCTTTAACACCCAACTTGCTGAAAATCTTTGCACCGACAAATGCAGGGTTGATTTCCTCCAAGGTTGGAGTTTTGTGTTGTCACCACTTTAGTGCCTCGTTTAGGATTTTCGGATCAAGACATATCCGCAAACTGCCATCGTGCTTAATGCTGTAGACAATGCTTGAACACCAGTCTGTGTGCTCCTTCACCCTGCGGATGACGCCCATGTCTTCCATTCTCTTCAATTCGGCTTCAATCCTTGGCTTTAGATTAATATTGTATTTCCTTGGTCGGGCGATGTGTGGTTTGGCATCAGGTTTCAGTAGTATCTTAGCAGTCCCTCTAAACTTGCCCACTGTGTCAAATTGGTCAGGGTATAGATCTATTAAGTCTGCTACTGCTTTTATCGGCTTGTTTGTTAAGGAAGTGGAAAGGGTTTCCACATGGCAGTTGATGGTCACTAATTTCAACACCTTGCACATTAGCAATCCAAGGATGACTAGTCCAGGTACGTCGACAACATAGAATCTTGCGTTTATCCAATCTGACTGACCATACTTGCACATGAGCGGCAAGCTTCCTAGGCATCTTATTTTGTTGCCACTGTATGATGTCAGGGTAGTATTGCCACAAGGGGTAAGTATGTCCTTTGGATCGACATGATCACCATACATTTGGCTGAACGTGCGGATTGGTAAGGAATTTCCCTGCGCCCCAATGTCTAATTTCAGCGTCAATGACTTCTTACCAATTAGTTGTGGGCCCCTAATCTGGATTGTGGTAAAGGCTTCATCATGACGACGCCCTGATTTTGATACAGTGTTGAGGCACATATTTGACACTGCGACGGTGTCAAAATTTTCTACGTACTCTGTCGAGTCGCTCAAGTCAGATTCATATTGGTTTGTATCGATGCAGTGTAATTTCTTTGTTGATTTCTAATGTTTCTGATGCTTGCTTTTGTGGTATTTTGGCTTGTCTTCAGATTTAGGGTTTGTTTCCCCTTTCTTGGATTTTCTGCAATGGGCTTTCCAGTGCCCCATTCCTCTACAAGCACCACACTTATCCCTGTAGGCTGGGCATTGTCGGTACTTGTGATTCAGCCCGCAATTGCCACAGGGTGTTTTTTTCAATTTAATGTTATCGACTTTGGTTTGGAGGTTGTGTGTGGGTGCTGTAAACTCTGGAGTTGTTGAGTGCCCATGGCTGCGGTTTCATGTCTGCGTCCTTCATTGATGGCATCTTGAAGGCTAAAGCCTTTTTCCTTTCCAAGCAATTCATGGCGGTACTTATCAATGTGTGTCCCCTCAATTATGAGCTCCATGATGTGTTCTTCCATCTGTGTTGTGTTGAACTCGCATGATTGGGCTTGCGTTCTGGCGCGAGTGATGAAATCATTAATATTTTCATCCTCCCTTTGTTGGTATTGCATCAGTTTTAACCTGTGTATTCTGAAGTTTTGAGCCACTTTCAGCTGTGCTTAAAAAAAATTCCAGATCTTTTGTGATTTAATGAGGTCCTAGTCTGACAATCCCAAGGCATTCAGTTGTCTTAGACCTTCGTCGCCAATGCCAATCTTTATCTTTCTGACAATGCTGGCATCTTCTGTCACGCCGTTGTCTTCACAGACAAGTAACATCCTCTGTTTGAAGAGCTTATAGGTCTCACCAGTATCTGGGGCTGCCCAGTTCATTGATGGGTATTTGGAGGAAGCCATTTTCAAAGAGGATGATGCTGGGTATCTAGATCTGAGGGTAGCTCGATGACGGGCAAATCATCGACCAATGTAAGGCAGAAGGGGTATGAGGATTATTCAACCTGGGTTAGATAGGCCTAGATCTAGTAGATATCGAAGTACTCATGTCGCTGCCACCATGTTATGATAGTTGATTATGAATGACATCACATACAGGTGGTATAAAGTAAAAAAGTAAAGTTAGTCCCGAACTCATGACTGGGTATAAGGGAATTAGGAGTAGAGCCTTAATTATTCTAGGCATACGGCATAATGTGGTAGTTTGCCATTGCTTTCCACGCCGACTTTACTTCCGCCAAGTCTAGAAAGACCTAGCTACCCATTGATACTGCTGGGTGAACAGGGGGCCCAGAAAAAAAACACTGCCCGGCTGGGGGTCGAACTCGGGCCACCTGGCATGGCAGTCAGCCGCTCTACCAACTGAGCTACGGGCCACGTACAGGTGGTATACGATATTAATAAGAGACGTGGGGGTAAGGCATTCTAGATCTTCATAGTCAAGCTTTATTGATATTGAGAGAGAGAGTACAAGAGAGCCAGTAGTGGCACCAATGCATGTGTGACCCGGAAGTAGTATTAATAGTAACTAAAGTGACTGAAGTGACTTTTATCAAGTGATAGTATACAGTGTTATTATATAGTAAAAAGCACTATCACAACAGTTATGATCTGTTGAATTGAGATTTAAATGCTTTAAAATTAATGTATAATTTACCTGTGTAGCTTATAATTTGAATCTCTCTCAGCTTTACTTTCTGCACAAAGGTTTGAGGAAGCCAAAGAAATCCACATCCGGTGCAGGCTCACTTGATTAGTGTATAGTTCACTTGTGTACTTTGAATCTCTCTTGGCTTGGCTTGGCTTAACTTACAAAGAAGTTGAAGAAGTTCATGTTTGGTGCAGGCCCGCTTGTGACTGATGAGATTGACACAGGCAGCTACAGGGGAATAACAGTCTGGGATTGTTGCAGTGATGCTATGTTTCTTCCTTTTATTTCACTTCTTTTCAAGGCAGGCAGCTTAGCATTTGTTCTCAAAAGAGGAGTCTTACTGGTGAACATTGTATCGTCAGTTAGGGCTTACCACTGACAATGCTCGATGTGGCAGGCTGGCAGGTGTTTCTTCAGCCACTGAGTATCTTCTTTGGAGCTCCTGTGTAACAGTAACAGAGAGCATGATAATTGATATTGGGCAGGCGGTGGTTATTCATTTTGGAGATGTGCTGTGCCCAAGTTACTTGCATTTTCTTTAGAATAACCTTGATGCTGGTAATCTCCGCTTGCTCAAGCTTTTCAAACATAATTTACTGTGTCCCAACTCATATTAATATCCATCTTTCTTGCACATTGTTCTCTGTTTACCCATCTCCCTTTTCCGAAATACAAGCTTTTCCTTTGAAATTCAATCCGCTACTGCTAGAACACTCTTTATGAGAGATACATGCAGGATTAGTTATGTACACACTTTTGTCTGAATGGAAAAGCAATGTGGATTAAAAAGTTTGCACTTGATGCCAAATTCTTACACATGAACGAATATGTTACTGGCATATATGTAGCAATATGGCCACAGTAACAGCTTGTATACCATATCATAACTAGTCAATAGAGGTGATGGACTCCAGGCTGTCCTACCAAAATAAGTGAGCCTTTTAGGATTGTCTCACACTTTTCAAACAAAGGAGAGAAGAGAAGGATAGCATGATAATATTACACAAGTGGCACCTTCCGATGAGATAATGCAGCAGTGCTTATTTGAATGTGTACTGTGATCAATAATGTTTTATTGGCTTGGATAGTAGACTTAATCTGACAACGAGTGACATTGTCAAGTAGAGATTTTATGGGTTGGTTTCCATGACATGCATCTAACATCCCTGCATGATTAACATGTCACCCTTTTTTCTAGCAAGTTTCCTTCAGGTTGGGAATAAGTTGGGAGTTGGGAGAGCATACTGTAACATTTTGGTATCGGTATGCTTTGTTTTGGTTTGGAATTCTAATTTTGTCTTTACTAGCTCTGCATTTGAAGCTGACTGTTTGGTCAAAAGATTATCTTCTTTGAATTGCAAGTCCAAGCCACCAAGATATTCATCTATACTATAGGTACTAGTATTCGTACCCTGCATGCCAAGTTTATATATAGAAAAGAATGCTGTACCCAATTCAATAATTATAGATAATTTGCTTTAGTTATACACAGATTATTTCTAATTCCCATGATGCTGTCCAGCCCACAAAGTCTAAGGAAACAATCATTACGTGTATATAGGTACATACATGATTTACAATTTTTTAATTCCCACTCCTCTTTGTTTTGAATCAATTTTGTTTTAATGCTGAAGTTTTGAAATTAACTTGTCTGAATTGAAGAAGAAGAATTACATTTGTTTGTGGTTTTATTTTAAAAAATGATACAAGGTGTGTATTCAATTCATGTGTTTTTGACTTGGTTTCTAATGAAATTCATTTTCTGTTGGAGTAAAATGAAAGAAATTTATAACTTACGAAATTCTGTTGTGAAAGGAGAGGAAGGAAAGGGACAGTAGTAGTCAAGGGGGAGGAAGATTTATGTTATTTCTTTGTAATATTGCTGAGAATTACATTCACATTACTTTATGTAATAAATCTTAAAATAAAAAATGCTTCAAGCTGTTTGTCTATTTGTGTACACATACTATGTTTCATTACTATTGTGCCAAATTTTCATCAAAAATTGAACATATTCACCTTTTGACCACATATTTTTTACACATTTGAGTTAGTCTTGATATTTTAAAAATAATTATTATTATTAATGTTCATATGTGTACTAACACATCATGTGATATTATATAAAGATAAAGATACAGATTGCATTTATATAGCGTTTACCACAGTTCAAGAACAGCCTCATAGCGGTTTACAATATTCTATCCCCTTGCAGGCATACCTCCAGGGGAGTATACAGTAAAATGCGGCACATTCAGCACAATGATACCAGCCTATTGCTAGGAACTCATTTAACACCTGAGTCGAGTGAAGCAGTTAGGGTGAGATTTCTTGCTTAGGAAAAAACATGTCATCTCTAGCGGGAATCAAACTCAGGACCTCGCTTGTCAGTTTCATTGTGGCCACACTTGATGTTCTTACAACTTGCCTGCAGACTTCTCTGTTCCTACTTTTCTGGGTAATTTCACCCATGCTCATTCCTCTGATTTCTTTAATGTTACCGGTACCTGCAAAGATTATGGATGGTCTACCTTTATTGGAGCGTCTATATTTTTCTTGGCAGCATTGATGGCATGAAAGTCAGTTTTTTTTAAATTTCTGATTGCATGGCCCACATACGCGTATATATGTATTCCAATCCCTTTTGTTCATGTTTGTCAGTTGTTAGCAGGTGATTGCAAGTTCATCCAGTATAACCTTATTTGTTGTATATGCTATATATATAGTACTAGCCAATTATCCATGCTTTGTTGCAGGCATATGATGATCATTTTAATTTTGATAAAATTTATGGAGAAAAGTTCGATGTATCAGTATCTATAACTCAATGGAAAATGTAACACATGACAAATGTGAAAATAGTATGTATCAATTTAAAATTACATTTTATCTTGTCTTTTTCTTTGTATATCAGATGTGCAAAAATAAATCAAATCTTGATCATTTTATTTTTGGTTTATGTCAGTATTTGTGACATAGAAATTCAAAATTAAACTTGAATTGAATTGTTTTTAACCTAATAAATATGAGCATGCTGTTCGCTATTCATTCTTTCCTTTAATGGAGAATAACATTATTGTTAAAAAAATTGAAAGTTCCTGTCCTTGAAATGGCCATGCCTTGAGTGAAAGAAATATATATATGGATTTGTCAGATCTATTCCAATAGCTTTGAAAGTGTG
This sequence comes from Goniobranchus kuniei, assembly GCA_025770095.1. Lineage (NCBI taxonomy): Eukaryota > Metazoa > Mollusca > Gastropoda > Nudibranchia > Chromodorididae > Goniobranchus > Goniobranchus kuniei. The sequence goes on from JAOYNN010277614.1 coordinate 20,843, forward strand.
GTCTTGACTCCTAGTAAAGCATGGCCTCACTGAGAACTGCAGCCTTTAAAATGCAAAGGCAACTTGATATCACTTGTTATCTTTGAATTGAGAACAGTTTGATCTTTGTAAGGCCCAAATATAATTGCATCAAGTTCCCATGCAGTCTTTACAACTCATCTTGTTCCATTTTTTTGTTTAGGTCGATCCAAGAATGGGGAGTGTTAGGATGTCAGAATATATCATATTATTTTATGTTTATGAAATACATGTGTATGTGGTTTATCTCATACTCATAAACCTTAGGAGGCATATATCGGTTGTCAAAAAAATTTATTTTCCTGAACTTTGAGCACCAATATCTCACTATCACGTCAACCTTACTCAATGACAATTTACAGAACTTAACACATATTGTCCAATAACAAACATGTCAAATTTCAAAGTAATGGTCTAAAACTGAAGGAATTGTAACCACACTAATACAAGCAAGTCAAAAAGTTTTTAAAAATGTACCTTCATTTTATTTCAAAAGTATTTAGGTAATCTGTAGTGCCGCCTCTCAGATTAATGAAGGTGGGAAGTCTTTTCTTCCAAGAGGAGGTGGATTCCTTTTCATGTTCGGCCGCAGATTTTCGAGAGGTTACAATTCTTTTATAGACCTTTAGGCCAAGACCTGTCTTGCAATATTATGCACAGAACTTCGAGTGATGTCAAGATTTCAAGTAATTTACTCAGAGAATGATGTGTACCACGGATGTCTTTTTATGACAGTACAACTTCTTCAACATATTGTCAGTTGTTCTAGCACCTACCACTTCTTATCTTTCATTTAAATGAATCTTTGCTTTTATTTTTCGAATTTAATAGTTAATTATTCAAATGTTCCAGTTTTTCCCAGTAAATTCAATAGCGATAAAAGTGTCATGTCATCCTTTCTCTTAAAATTATGTCTCTACCACAATTTTATCACTGTCACTTAACCCATTTTCAATGACAAATCACTGCTAGATCTCGATCTGACTAAAGACCTAGAACCTAGATTTAGCAATTAGATCTAATGTATGAAGCAAGCAGTAAAATCCAATTCACAGACTTTAATTGGACTCTTATGGGTTGTTCCCCGAGGAAATAAAAATCAGTCAGATAAACAAATCCTTCAAAGTACACGAGATTGATTAAAGAAACCCAAATTTCTTTTTACAGCAATCAATTGATGCATGAAGTGAAGATTTTCTATCAATTGTCACCATCACAAAGATTTTCATCTGCTGCACTTTGATGTTTATGAAAATCTGGAGCATGCAGGAAGATCCCGCTTGAAATCCATGCTTCGCCTTTTTTAGTTTAAGCATTGCCATGCATTAGAGGCTATCATTTCTATATTAGTATTAATGAATGGAATTGTCTGAAATTTTCTACACCTATGGTCCAGGATTATATGTGATTATTTGTCTTAATTTTCGAGGCTGTTAAATCTGAGGAAATTTTTTTTGGACACCCCACATATAACGCACGTTGTATATCAAGCAAAAGAAATAACTTGTTTTCATTGAAATTAAGACCATTTAAGGAAACCTACCCAAAATGCAAATGACACATTGAAAACATTGTAAAAAATATAAAGGGGGATCAGAAGGGTCTATGAAAGGGAAACGAAATTGACATTCCTAATTTATTATCATATCACAGTCAGCTGGTTAACCTGGTTGCCATAAGGATCAATTCTGTTCATGGTATTTTCCATATTAAAAATTAAAGTGCACATATTGCCACTTACACTTATCATTTAACAACAGTGCCTTGATTTCCATTCCCATGCAGAGGACACATAGTTGTACACCCAAGTTACCAAACATTTTACAAACAGTGCAATAATAAAGGTTAGTAGCCATTAGGGAGAACCCTAGGGAAGAATGAAAGAGATTGCAACACTGACACTTCTTTGAATGCTCTGCATTCAATTCCCCATAGAGTACTGGAAATCCTGGAAATGTGGAAACAAAGTAGGTAGTTTCAGCAAAGTTTGCAAAACAAAAAACAACAAACAAACAAAAAACAACAACAACACAACAAACAAACCAGAGACAAGAAAACACAAAAAACCGAAAC
>JAOYNN010277615.1:0-15926 GCA_025770095.1 Goniobranchus kuniei
AGAGAGAGAGAGAGAGAGAGAGAGAGAGAGAGAGAGAGAGAGAGAGAGAGAGAGAATGAAATAGTTTTAATGTACAATTGGCTTAGGTTATAATTGCAATACAGGTACAAGACCCATTTTCATTCCTTTTTAAATGTAATCAAATATTTCTGGTATAACAGGTCGTACCACCTTTTTTCTGTTATAATGGCGCACTCAACAACCTATGCCGTAAATAAGAATCAATCTTGGATTACTAAATGACACTAGGCGATACAGGGCATAGTTGAATGTTGCTCCAGTCATTAGCATCTCAGCCTTGTACACCTCTCTTCTGTGTTTTTTCTGAAAGTTTACTTTGTACTGCAATTGTCCATCCCTGCCTGTGATAGACCGGTAGTTATTGCATTCAATTTGCTCTTCTGCCTCCTTGTACCTTGACCTGCCCTACCACTCTTATTTGCAAGAAATAAAGTGAGCACAACTTAAAACTGATAGTGGACATTTGAACCCATGTAAAAAAAGATAAAGCCAAGGTAAGTTAAACTTAACAAAAAAGAAAACCATTTAACCACTGCAGCAACTAGGAATTTTGTTATCACTGATTGTTAAATGGCCCAATATTACCAGCTGAATACAATTTCAACAACTTTTTTGGTTGGCATACCGATAACCTTGTATTAAAAGTCAGCAGAGTAGTGATTTAGTGATACTTATATACAATGTTGACGAGATTTCTTAACAAAATTGGACGCCTTACCCTTGACCTATCAGCTCTAGCAGAAGGCCTCTGAATAAGCCTCACTGGCTTTCCATTCATCTTTTTCTCACGGAGAAGAAAATATGTTGCAGTTAAATAGTCGTACTTCCACTGTTGGAGAGAAGGGGGAAAAAAATCATGACATTATGAAAAAAGATATAGCAAAGTGCTGATAAATGATTATGAAAATTGATATGAAAAAAAAATTGCATGAACATTGTATACATGGATAAGATGCCGGCCACCTCCAATGGCAGTCAAATACCTGCTAAGTGGATGAAATTTAAGTATGGAGATTTAAAAAATGTAGAGAGCATGCACTGCATCTAAGAGTATGATCTCGGTGCCAACAAGCAGCTCAGTGACTGACCATGAAATCTGACATTCAATGTGTTAAGAAAATGATATTTCCATTGTAAATAATCAGTTCCACACTAAATTTTCTTTTTATTTGTGCGCTATCAGCATTCCGATTCCATATGCAAGACAATTTTGAAAAGCAGACTTGTTAAATGGACAACCCTCCTATCTATGTCATTACAATCTAATTGTATCTATACCTCCAGCACATCTTTCTCCATTTCAGTTTTGGATTTTCCATAATGCACTGCCAGTTTGGTGATACAATCGTCATCCAATGTTTTCTGTAAAAAAAAAAAAGAAGAAAAGGAAAAATCAAAATGGAATTCCAAATATGAACCAACAATTTACAAGTCATGACCATTTTTGTTGTTGTTTATTCCTTCTTCATTGAAAGACTTTACAAGAGACCAGAGAGAGGAAATGTACATTAACTCCTTTTCAGAATCTAAATCTTAACAAAACAAAATGTGATCAACGTAATAAGGATAAAAGAGAGGCAGAACTATCTCATACACTTACATACCTAGATACATACAAAAAAATATAGGCCTGCACACAGACAGACAGACAAGCATAATTGCATACATACATATAAACATACATGCCTACATACACAGACAAACAGTGCTGCGGTGATGACCATCTTTGTTCATTAGTTTTTCACCCCTCAACCCGCTAAACCACGCACTTTTGCACTGTCCCTCCCAACTACCATGCCTGAGTGAAACTGAGCACCATTGCATGGGCACTATGGCTAAGTGGTAGACCGTAAGCCTGTTTAGTCCTGATGGCATCAGGTCACATGCGTTTTTTTCCTTAAGAAAGAAAATTCACCCTAATTGCTTCCCTCACCAGTTAGCTGATTTATTTTTGTCCTCAAAGCCTTGATCCAAGTTGGCATCAAATTTCAAACGAGCCCGATCCCATCTATTTTAGATTCTAATTCAGTTGTATGCCTCACATTTTAGTACTTTATATATTGTAATTTCTTTTTGTGTTTTACTTTAGGTGTTTGTTTGTGTGACTGTGTCATTGAACTGTATGGGTGAGTATTTGTGTTATCTATCGCTAGATCTAAATCTAACGTAGTTCCGAATCAGCCGTCAAACAATAACTCCAATTATCTGCTAAATCGGCAATCTTGATTACCCCCATTGCCGTAATAAGGCAATGATAATGAAAAAGCACAATGTGGGTTCTTGAAGTCATGAGTAGAGTAGCAAAGCAGCAGTGAGCAATAGTGCAGTAGCTGTAGTGTACAGGACAACAGGGTTCTGAGCTGAACAAGCACTAGCTAGGTAAATGATCCCTCCTTCATAACACAAATTGCATGAGACAATGGATACAGTATAGATCTAATTTATACCCGAAACCAAGTGCAAGTAATAGTACAATAAACTCATTGATAGATCATGCCACACATTATATTCACGGAGGCTCCCTACATTTTTAAGATGCCTAACAGTCTATAACACACACACATGCACTTATCACACTCATACACATTCTACCCGGACAACAATAACTCTCAGCTATATTCATGGAGGCTCTACATTTTTTATGGTGCCTTATTGTCTATAACACAAACAAATGCACATAATCATGCACTCAAACATACACATTCTTTCATTCTATCAGGACAACAATAACAGCCCCTCTTTACAGTGGCATAGCAGCGATTGATTGAGTAAAGAGACATCAGCTTTACGATAGAAATAAATATAGCTAATGACCTCTCGCAATATGCTGATGCTGAAATTAACTTTGTAGCATAATTATAGAAAGGAACTGTGGCTGAACACAATTCTCTGAACTGTTTAGCATTTAAAGATTATACCACACTGGAGATTGAGAACAAGGACGACTAGGAAAAGAATTGTGATCAGGTCTTGTGGCCCACATTGGGTTAAATGGTTTATTCCTTACCACATGAGGTAATGATATTTACAGTACTTCTTTTCTCAGACTGCTTTAGGATACCTGAGGGGCTTCCTACAGTTAAGACAAGAGCTACATCTTTATTAAAAGAACTGATAATTTCATGAATGAATCATGTTTGACATTTCTGCTCCGTGAAATGTTTATGTAGTAATCAAAATTATTTCACATGAAATGTTTAAATGTTTATCAACTTAAAAATCAAGAATTTTTCATAAAGATGCCACTTCACAACATGGTTTGTTTTATACAATTCAAGTTAGATGATATTTTAGGTCAATATCAAATCCCTCTACTCATGTTTTTGGCCACTTCATGAAGTCATTTTACATAGTATAGTAAGGCTCTAGGACCTTTATCAAGCAATGTGGAATAAGCCTATGATTAACACCTCCTTTCCAAGAAACTCAGCCATAATATAGATAATAACTGTTCTCTTAGATCATTCCAGTTCTTGAAAAATGATCTTCAAAGCATTTTTAAGTGCAATTTTACAAGCATCAAAATTTAGAAATTGATACATATAAAGGAAAGTAGGAAATTGTTCCAGGAGCAGCAAAATACTACAATTTACAGATCAATCATGCCCACACTTGTGTCCACTTCAGCCAGTATGTCTGCAAGTGAAGAGTTAATCTTTCATAATGTCTTTGCTAGAAACATTATGCTTTTCCTTCTCATATTTTTTCATCTGATAGCTAATTAAAAGAAACTCAAAATAATGCCATATATTATGACTATGTTGAATTATTTTGAAATTTTATCAAAATCAATGGGTAAATAGCAAATGGCCATTTATGTTGCATGGAATTTGCCAAAAACAAAAAGGCTGTAACCTGTAGAAAATTACAACCTATGAAAATTAAATTATTTTTTTTCAAAGCAATAAGGAATGCTTTACATTTATCCCACATTTTTGCCAAAAGCCTCCTTTAGCATCTTACCCGATACTTTGTTTGCCAATCAATAGGCAGGTTGAAACCACGTGTCAGCCATGGGTGATCCAATAGTTCAGAAACTGTTATTCTTCTTTTAGGATCTACCTGTAACATCCTTGAGATTATTTCCTTACTCTCCTTACTCAGCCAATTTGGGGTACTATACTGGCCACTCTGTGGAATATACAATGAAAGCAGTTTTCTACAGCCTGTATTGTTTGTGTAAATGATAAGACACAGAAGAGAAATGCAGTCCAAAACTGTAACTTAAATTCATTAGGGATTGGAAATTGTGTTTGAAATTTCCGTAATTCATGTCTGTGAAAGCCCCAAATATACAACGAAATAGAGAGAAAAGCAAGGAAGGTATAAAAGAACACTAAAACATTTAACGTGTTTAGCTATATGTTTGCTCACATTTTGGCTGTAACACTAACAAAGAAACACCTACCAGCAGCCAGAAAGGTTGTAATGCTGGGTCTTTTGTTGAGAATGCAAAGCGAATTTGCTTGAGATCCAAGTGTTGCTTGTTCGGAAACGCCATGAAATCAATACAAAGAAACATAGGGACTGTTTGATATTCCCAAGATTTCGTGATTTTCATGTTCGAGATTCGAGGACATTACTGTATCTCACTGTCATTTGTGGCTAGCAGAAAGGCAGGTGACCTGGTGAGATCGTGTCTCAGTAATATGGTCTGGGTCATTACCAAGAGTCCTTTGCAATGCCTTAGGTTTTTGTTTATTTGGGGTTTTAAGGCTCATACTTTTGACTACAAAGGTCGTCTCAGAGTCCATGGAAAAAAGAAGACGAAAGGCTAGTATAAAGTAAGATAGAGAGCAGAAGTATCAGCAGAAGAAAAAAGATTTTCAGATGAGGAAAAGAAATTGGTAAACAGGGAAATGGGCATATAAGATAAACAATAAACATGTATAATATAATTAAATAAAATAATACAGAGATATGATCTACACACACAAAAATCATCTCTCTAAAAAAAACAAAATATCCCTGATTATCAATGGCCACCAAACCCCAAACTGTGCACGTGATAACCACCCATGATTCTCTACCACTCTTTGTATAACAAAGTACTTGGTCCTTCTCGATAGCAAGTGATATCGATAGTACAGTAGAACATGAAAGTAATGAGCTCGGAAATAGCGAGTAAAATCTAAATCCCCATTTTTTCCCCTTGAGTCAATAAAATTAGCATGAAAGTAGCGAGCATGAAAAAAAGGTCAACTCAGAAATAGCGAATATTTCTTCCCCCAGACTAGGACAACAGCGGGTAAAGAAGTCCTAGAAATTAACTAAATTTGCTTCTTTTCTTTGCTCTTCTTTTTCATTGAAGCAAAAAATTATCCAGCCGCGTCACATGGTGAAAGAGGGGAGTGGAATCAGGAGGGGTGGGGGAGGGAAGGCCATTTGAGTCGGAGTGTTGTGTACAGGAGTGTAGGCTGGCCTCGACTCACACATGGGGAAAATGATACCTGTAGGCCTACTACTATGTATCAATGTTGCAGAATCTAGATCTTGCCTACCATAGCCCAGCCAGCAACAGCCTGAAGGTACCAGAATCGTACTGAGATGAATTTTATGTGATCTCAGTATCGCACTAGAACACATCAAACATGAACACGCATTGTGTGTACAAACACACATGTCTAGTCGCTAAACTTTCCCTACTTCTTTTCCTTCATTCTGACTAATATTGTCTTCGTCCAGTGCACATCATCAATATTCTAGCCTAGCCTATTCATTGTTACTTTTGCAATTGTGACCAATAATATTCAAACTTTTTCTTCAAGCTACTGAGTAACCTTTCATCACTATTTTACGTTGCTCGGGAATAGCGAGAACTCGGAAATAGCTAGTAACTGCGGTTCCACCCGTCAAACTCGTTATTTCCAAGTTCTACTGTATCTTTAAGTCATGCAATGCACATGAATGGGGAAGAGCCACTGAATAATGCCTACTTCCCTCCCCCAGCAAAACTTTCCCTCTGAGGACACAAAAGAATGTCTGACAGAAGAAGACAGACGAGGGAAGAAGCTTTCACTCAACCCTTAGCTGGCTCTTACAGCATGATTGGGGAGTACTTGCAGTAGGGCTGTTCTACTCTCATTTTGGATCCCAGCATCTGTAAGTGGGGCAATGCTTTAGGTAAGGCACTTTATCCACTTACCTGTGAGTGAGTAACTGGCCTTTAAGACAAAGCTGTCTATAACAAGTATTTACACCAAACACTACAGGCTGCAAGTCTTGTTCCAAGTTGCTATTAGTAAGGGAACTAAAATCTTATTGGCAAGCGCTAAAAGGATGTCTACACCAGGGAAATGAGTGGTACATAAATGCCATCTTTTCATCAAATGACAGGGACCTTCTGGGTGCAGCCTCTCTGCCAGAACTTTCACACAATGTTTTTAATCCATCTCATCTTTGCTCATCTTTCATGTTGCACTACGTAACACAGTATGAACACCAACAATATGTGAATGTAATTCCACAGTTTCAAAGTGAAGACAAAATGATCTTAACCAGTTATTACAAGGCCGTCATTTATGCCCCTTTTCAAAATTCAGTCCCTTTTTTGCAATAATCTTAATACTTTTTCCCTAAAGTGGATAGATCTTCATCATTTCAGCTTTTTTCATTGCCTTATTAATAAAGATATCAGACATGCCATGCGATGAAGGTAAGTATGCTTTGTGAAGCTTCACATTTGTAGAAATTTGCATTCAGGTCTGATAACCGTTTTTTTTAAACCAGGAAAATGTTGAATTAAAAAATTTAATTAAAAAAAAAAAAGGAGCAAAAGCCTTTTTAACATTACCTTTATTTTTCTATACAACTGTGAAATGTGCTCATCATCAAAAGGAAGATAGCCACACAAAAGTGCGTACAATAAAACACCCATACTCCAGAGGTCTGCCTGAAGAGAGCATATGAAATGACTGGATTATCAAATACAACTTATTAAATCTCCAAATCCACATAAAATTAGAAGAAAAACCAAACATGAATACAAGAATTTATTTGATGCAATTTAACATAAAGATTAAAGACAGTTTTAAATCTTAAATAAGGCACGCACATCAAAATACTTGTATATCATACAATAATATCAGGATGTGAAAAACCCTAAAGCCTTCTTAAAGGCAATCAAATCAAATGTTCACTTCTTCATTTCTCTATATTCAGTCAAATCAATTAATAAATTATGGACCTACACTCCTCCTTTGAAGAATGAATATTTCATCTCACCTCTGCACCTAAATATTGCAAACCAGCAATCAGTTCAGGAGCAGCATATGCTGGACTTCCACACAGAGTTGAAAGGCAATTGTTCATACCGCCCTGCAAACAAGGGACATGAGTATTTTATGTACAAAACAATAACAATAAGTGATGCATAAAATAAGAGAAAGATTTGACAGGAGAGACACCTGAAGTAGTTTGTAACAAATGCTCATGTCCCCAAGGATGTATGTGAACAAACTAAAAACATCTTGAAATGATGATCATGAAAATTTCAAAAATCCTGCAGCAATGTAAATCAAGAAGCAATACAGGCATAGATCTAGACAAAAAGATTTTCCACCACTTACTACAAATGAACCATGTGATAGCTCATACCAGATATGATAAGATTAGAAAAAGCCGCTAACATGAGTCTCTCATTTAATAAGAAAGCTAAATAACAGTGCAGCTCATGAAGTTCAACAATGAGTCAGTGTCAGTGCGAATACAACTTTCTGCAACCATCAAAAACAAAAAAACGTCAGATGGTGTGAGGGTGAAATGAAAGCCGGCATGTCAGCGGACATGCATCCATTAGCGAAATTGTGCGTCAATCTGTTAAGATTTTCACTGTCCAGCTCAATAAAATTCTGACTGACATCCTCATGAAACTTTATGTGCAAGTACGTAGTAAATAAGAAAAGCTATAAAAGACAAATGTGGTAATATTGAAGGGAATTCCTTCCTTAAGTAAGGGGTTCTCTCTCCCTCTCTTAAAAGCTGATTTCAAGCGACTGAATTTCAATAATACCTAGCAAAAACAAGATTAGGGAACTGATTAGTCAAAGAAGAGTTAAGACCAAATAATAGATCTAAACACAAATTATCATATATTATATGAAAAGCAAAATAAAAAAGAACTGACATATTATATCAAAGTGTGTGCCTGACAACCTGAAAGTGAATGGAACAGAATAATTCTATGGTTTTTTCTTACCTTGGGTTTGGCGCAAAGTCCAAAATCTATGAGCTTAATGTTTTGATTTTCATCCAGAAGTAAATTCTCCTGAAAATAAGAAAAAAAAAAGTGAGCAACTATCCGAAGCCTCAGCCTTGCAAAAATGCTCATTGGAAAAATGCAAATATGCATCATTATCACTCAGTTCTACTGAGTCAGTTGGAATGTTTGAAGAAGAACGCTTGAATTGAATAGTCAATGGCTTGATGGCTGTCACAGACCTGGATAGGTTTAAACTATAATCTTTGTCAAGCAAAGGAATGGTTGGAGTATGAAAAAAGTGGGACTGAGAGTTCCTTTTGATAGCCAACATTTCAATAAAACATTAATCTTCCACTTTCTCTCCTTGAGTGAGTCAAATTAAAGAACCTGCAGGTTAATTGACATTACACGTTTAGTCCAATTTTCATCCTAATACTAATTCAACAACCATTACGTATACCCGTACCAAAACATTAGCACTCAGGCCCAACTAATTTTTATAAGTTTATATAAATGCTAGCAATTGTACCTGTCTCTTACGTCAACTTGTCTACGTGATCACAGGTAAAGAGATTCAGTCATTGACGCGTTTGCCTAATCTCCCATCACACTTGAATGATGACATGTGCATGCACATCATAGACAACAGACAGACATAGACGGTATCAGTACCTGTTTCACTTCTTGTAAGGTGTTAAAAGGCTTGTCCTAGTCTTGAGATGACCAGGTGCGAACACATGTCACAATGGTGCCTGTCTACAATGGTAGTGCGTTTGTGTTACAGACTTTCCAATTACGATAAGCTGAGTTGATTGCCTTTGATATGGAGAAAACGTTTCGATTAGTGAAGCGAAAGCAGCATTTTGTCCCCAAATGCGGTGTTCTGATTCAGAATCACGAATGTTCAGATTAGACTACTAAGAAATGATAAGAACAAAATCCGTCCCCACCCGAACCATTCGAATTACTGCGGGATTCTGATTTCCGAATTTCGGATAACCGAGACTGGACTGTATGCTGTTAGACTGTGCACGTAGGCAACCTTCAAAAGAGAAATATTTTTACAAAGGCTAATTATGTGACCAATTCATTCTCAATCTCCCTCTTAACAACCAGACAAATGCAAACCCACAAAGGCTATGCATATGATCAAACCTAAAGAACTCATTTCTTACCAAGCATGTCAATCACATGGGCATCAGTGGCAAAGTGGTGATTACATCTCAGCACGAGTCGAGAGTCAAATAGCATTCACCATAGTCAGGACAAACGTGCATGACCGCATGGGTTCAAGCCTCGCTGGTGTGCAGTCAGGCTCCTAACCACTGCAAGTCATCAGTGTTGTGTCCTTGAGTAAGGCACTTACTTCACTTACCTCACTCAACACGTTTGGATGAGTACCTGGCCATTAAGACAGCCCTGTCTTTGTCTGAAAACATGTATTTGCACCAAACAGGCGGCAAGTCTTGTTTTTTTTTTCTTCTAAATGGTTTGTGTTGCTGTTGGTCAGGGGAGTAAAATGTCATTGTAAAGCATGGCTACACCGTGGAACGTACGCTACATAAATACAATCTTTACAAATGCCATTTTCAATCACGCAATAAATCTCCACATACTGAACAAGGAAGGTGTAGCCCTTCAGGTGAGGAAGAGGAGACAAATGCCAGTCACTCAAAACTGACCAAAAACAACAAAACATGTAAAGTCTCATAATTTACCGTAACTACATTGGTGAGAGACAGAGCATTGATTTAACTGACTCAGTTGTTTCATTAAGCGATAAAAGACTTCAAACATATTAGTTCAAACTAAGTGTTATCCCTGTCCCCATATCTCTGCACCTTATGCCTTACTGATGGCAGGTAGAGACAAGTCTTTTGTTGACGGCCTACCCAGCTGGACAGTGATCATTATTTGCTTTGTCCATGTGGACTGAAAGGTACCTTTCCGTCTGGAAGGTGTATGGCAGGTAGAGTCATGTCTTTTGTTAACACTCTATTCACCTGAACAGTGATCACTGTTTACTTTGTCCTCATGGACAGAATAACTCCTTTCCACCTGGTAGGTATTAGGTACGTGTATATCTCTATCAACACTAATAAAAGCTGAGATGCATCACTTAATCATAAAGTACAAAATGTAATGGGATGTATGCACTAAGTGGGAGGTCTATGAGCAAATGAAATCAATTTTGTCAAATTAGACAGTAAAGTTTCTGTTCAAAATCGTATTGTTAGCCGGATAGGAACGTACTGTTAAAGGACCAATTTATTTATTTGTAGGAAAAAATCTGTTGTCTGGAAAAACTGTGTAGTTAGGCAGACCATATTCTTAGAAGGCATGTTGTTAAAGCACCAGTACTGTACAAACCATTTTTTCACCTATAGACCAGGTTAATGGTCAAACTCTTACCGGTTTTAGATCCCGATGAGCAAATCCTTGAATATGAATATATGCTACAGCTGCCACAATCTGTCTGAAGAAGATGCGTGCTTCGCTTTCTTCCAGACGATCCTTTGAAACAATGTAGTCAAACAGTTCACCCTCTGGGCAATACTGAAAATACAAAACTATTTTCACTGGAAGGGTCTTATGACACATACATTCTGTAAAGTTTTCAGCAATTCATCAAGTTTCATGTAACAGTATATCTAGCAGTATTCATCATTTACTCATGAGCTAAACACATGTCACAAATTTTCACAAATCTTTTTAGACCATTATCATTTAAAATGCCTTTGTCCAATACTGAATTTTGATTTTTGTGTTTTTGTCTTCCTCTCAGGAGTCAATGAAACAATGTTTCAAGATTGTCAGGTCAGTTTCCGTTGATGGAGTCAAAAGGTGCATCCAGGTCTCATGGCCATAAATAATACTTTTCAAAATGCCAGTGAGCCAAGCTGTTTGGAAAGTAGTAATTGTTCAATTTCAAATGTTGTTGGAAACTTCAAATTTGTTTTGCTTTTTTCTCCACACATACCTTTCAAGAAATCCCCAACAAAGAATAAATAATAATAATGAAACAGGTAGAATATTTTACAAACCTCCAAAATCAAGAAAAATCTGTGTTCTGTTTCAATGACCTGAAACAGTTTACAAATGTGCTGGTGACACAATTCTTTCATGGCAGCTATTTCAGTTGTAACTCTTGGAAGCTCATCCTGGAAGCATACCATGTAGTTTGGTTTTTTTTGTTTCATTTCCATTTGGCATCAAATAAATATCAACAAAACGGTTAAGAAAACTTTTTTTTTTCATGAGACAAACTATTCCTGCAATCTAGTAATATTTGAATTTTAATTCAATATATAATCAAGTTGAACCTGAATGATTTATACAAGAAAAGATAGGGCATCTGCAGCATTCATACACAACTATATATAAAGGAGAGAACTTTTATAATACATTTGCATCCGCCAGAATGTGAAAAATTCAAAACATATTTTCCATGATCAGATATTCGGCTCAAAATAGGGTTATTCTGAATTTATGCATCGCTAAATGAAAAGTTTGTAAAGTTGCCGGTCTTAATGAAATTGTTTCAAAAGTGGAGGTTAGAAAATTTGAAGCACAATGTGAAATTCTCCTGGTGTATCCCTAACACATGACCCCTGTTACTTTCACTGCAGCTCTAGACTATAACTTCCAGTGTGGGTTTCAGCATTCCACACTAGGCTGTCACTCCTAGATCTACGATCATTGGATCGGTGATACGTACTTCATCATGCCAAGACATATGCCATTTTACCAGAGTGTTAAAGATCTAACCTAGATATATGTCTGAACAAATCTGGTACTAGACCTAAATACAGATCTGGATTCTAGATTTAAATTTAGAAATATAGATCAAGATCAAGGTCTCGACTCTAGATCTAGATTTATTATCTGATCAAATCGTAAATTATTCAAAAGTCCCAGCTTTTGACAGATAAAACCAGAGACTTATGTGAAGACAAAGTTTAAGGCGAATAGAAAGAGGCAGCCTTTAACTCTGATGTATAGCCTGGGCGCTTCACTTTGACATGAGGGTAGGCCTAAAGATTACATTTGAGGGAAATGTGTTTCTTTCTATTTGTATCTCTCTCCCATTCGAAGAATGGGCACCTCTCTCAGTCTGACCTATGACCTCTGTCACTTTCACTTCCACTCTAGGCTATTTTATTTCTTCTCTCATTTGATGACTGATACTGATTTTACATCTGGAAAGCCCTTAGACAGTCAGCACAGCAATGATTCTTGTCGCTAAACTATCAAATAAAATTTAATCTAGACACCTCTTCTACAAGATCTAATTGTTTCTAGGCCTACTCAGACGATGTATTAGGATTTGCTAGGTAAAGGTGTAAGTTCATGCCTACACAAAATGCCCAGGCTGTTAGTAAGAGTTGAAGACTTCGTGAGAAGGAGAGACAGTCCCTTTATTTTCGGCTTTTTCTCCCATTCTTTATTTCTTTCTCCCATTTGAAAATGGGCTTCACTCTTTGTACTATAAATATCTTGAAAAGAGTAATGGTGCATAGTGGTAAACACTCAGATAAATCAAGATAAGGGTCCACTTAAAACTAAACATTCCAAATTGTTCTCAAAATGGTGCTCAATTTTCTTTTCAAAATTTGTGTGCGTATATGAAATAATTATAATTGTAACACTCAAGAAAATTTGACAGCAAAGATGTTTTAAAAAATAACAAAAACAAAACAAATAATAGAAAAAAAAAATAGAAAACATTTCCACCACACCCCTAGAGTTCTTTTGTCCATAATTTTGACAGCAACTTTTTCCCCAGTCAAGGCATGGTAGGCTAACTTCACCTTTGCAAAACCACCTGAAATTTGTAAAAAAAAATCACAAGAATTAGAAATTTATGTGTATAATGTTTATTTTAAAATCTGTTTTCAAAAATTCACCATAATCCTTTTTTCACTTGACTCTAGATTAAATATCCATGTGCCTCTTGACTCAATTGCTTGCAGTTTTTGATTCATACCAACACATTTTATTCTCATTACCATATAAATATTTCGTCAATGTTGAGTTAACACAATTAGTTTTAATCAGCTTTTAAACTAAATTATTCTCATAAGACATTGGTTAATTGGTAATGAATTTGTAAAAAAAAAATGTATCCAAAATTGTTCTCTTTTGTGAAAAGATAAATTGCCTTGTATTTTTTTAAAAGACCAATCCAAAAAGAAAAAAGGGGGACATTACACCAATTGTTGGTTTTAAGACAAAATCCCCAGCTTTTTTTATTGATTTTCCTATAAACTAAGAAAGTAGTTGTTAAAAATTGGCCTAGATCAGCACAAAATCCTAGATGGTTACAATTTCTAAGGACTTTCAAGATTTTATAAAATTATACTCACCAAGACTGAATATCAAACTGAAAACATTCACAATATAAGGCACCATAATGATTGAAAAATCTCTTCAGGCGCTCTTTCCTCTAGCTGCCCTGACGCCTACAAGTAGTAGCTGAGTGAAAATATATTCAATTACAATATCATTGAAAGACTGATAATAAATACTGATGAATTTAACAGCAGACATACAAGAAAAGATCACCAACACCTTGTTGTGATATACATAGAACCTCTAAAGAAAGACCTACCTGATCCTATTGTTTCCCTTAAATGGTAATAGCCTTTCAATTCTGGATATGTTGATGTTGACATGATTAGTAGTCAATGCCTGAAGGATGAAATAAATTGTATGTTCATTAAAGTTATAATAATTGATATTTTAATATTAAATAGTAGTGAGCGGCTAAATGTCCACCTCCTTAACGTGTAGGCACACTGGATCCTATTTCAGTTTCACTTTCGCGTGTTGACCCCGATGAACTCGCCGCACCTAACCTGCGTGATCAAAAACGTCTAAATGTTTCAATGTTGGCGCTACACTGCATCCTATTTCCGGTCCGTTTTCAATACAAGTTTGGGTTTGGTTTTCTGTCAAGCCGGATGCACTAAGGGAAACATTAAAATTGTTCAGTTTCAATCCGGCATATGTAAAAGGCCGAAAGCGAAAATGAAAGGATCCCATGTGCCTGTACATTTATTGTCCATTTCACCTCTAAATTGCTGTTTTAAAATTAAAACTGATTTTTACCTTTAATTAAAAGAAACCTCTAAATAACAATTCACAAAAAGTTTCTCCAATAGATGGTAACCATTTTGATGTAAAAGCAATGTTCCGTTCCTTCTTTGGCCAAAATGGCAGCCATATTATAAACTGTTTGTACCAATTTATAAAAAGCACCCTGGACAGATTATTCCTGTATGAGATAAGCATCAAGACTTCTTAAACTTAAAATAGTACACATAATGGATAAATGTAACACTTGACAGTCTCCATCTAATAAAAAACAGTGGCTCATTTATTAATCAGGATCGAAACAATATAGGGTAACCTAAGGGACAGAGGTAAATGGCAGAGCAGGACAGACAGCAGAAAGAGCAGTGTGTGGGAGTCAATGTGTATATAATTTATTAATTAAAACAAAAAGCCAAAAAGGCATTTTAGATCATTCCTGCCATCAGGAATACAACTTTTTTACTCAATTTCCAACACAGTTAGATCTAATGAGATTTCCAAGAATTTTAAAATCAATAAGTTATCTTTGATATTGTATATTGTATGATATTATATTCTTTACAGATTATACACATTTAAATTTTACTTCATTTTAAAATCCACTTGTGTTTGTGCATGTGTGTGTGAGAGCTACAAGTGTATGTCCTTATAATTGACGATTATTATAACTTTATCGATGCAGCATATTCATGATTTTGTTTACGTCTGGACAAAATTTCCCCTTGCAGGATGAATAAAATAAAGTACAGTCGAGGTTGAATATATCGACATCGCTGGGACCGCGGCAAAATGTCGATATAAGCGTCATGTCGATATATCAGTCCCACCAAAAATTGAAAGGGAAACAACTGGAAAAGGCGAGGTGGTAGCAGTAGTAGACGAAAGAGAGAGAGACGGACAGACAGACAGACAGACAGCGAGACATCTCAATTATAGCCTATCGGTAGCTAAGCACGATCGTGTAATTCAATGGTAGGCTCTAGTCTAATGCTCAATGCTACTGTTGGAGTATGTCATACAAGTAAGTAAAGCAAATGATTGCACTCTAGACCTTGTAGAGACAGATGGCAGTATAAAAAGGGCCTAATTAAGTAGGTCATTTTAGACCCGTTTTCATTATACATCGGCCGCCGTCTCAGTGATAGTGCAGGATTATTATTTCTGTACACTGGCGACTTGAATTCTCTCTCTCTCTCTTTCTCTGAGAGTCTTGTCATTCTGTCTGTCTGTCTCTCTCCGAATCAGGTGTTCGCATCAGGTCTTCAACAATGGTGTGTAGTGTTTAGTGAGACTTCTCCGCTGACTTGGATGTTCTGGTCAATGCCAACATAGTCATCAGGCACTGTGTCAAGGGGGAGGATCGCACTAGTCGTATTCACAGGATTAAGTGGTCTATAACATCGTCTTTTCCTTGGCTCTCATCATAATTGGTCTTATTCATGGGATGCAGGAGGCTATTATTTTTCCTCATAATGGATATCGCTGGCCAAGTTTAAGCCGATTATTGTCAATATTGATTTATCGCTATGTCGATATAAGCGTCCACAGATAAAATTTATGTCGATATATGTGATCTTTATTTATTAATGTTATACAGGGTTCATGCAGC
>JAOYNN010277616.1:0-10266 GCA_025770095.1 Goniobranchus kuniei
AGGTCCCCAAACGTTTATAAGCCAAACATTACACCCATGATTTTCAAACTAACTTTGTATACAAAAGTATTAGGTCCACTAATGTTTATAAGCCAAACTTTGCATCCATGATTTTCAAACTAACTTTGTATCCAAAAGAACTATGTCCCCAAATGTTTAGAATCCATACATTACACCCATGATTTTCAAACTAACTTTGTATACAAAAGTACCAAGTCCAAGATCTTTATAAGTCATATTTTCAACTTAAGTTGTAAAAAAAACAAACAACACTTATTCAGTGTTGACCCGGATCTTTATAAGTGGTTATAAGTGATACATTGCCCACAAATGGTGGATGATCACTGAACATTCCACCTGTCATTCTAGGAACCTTCCTTCCCCCTTCCCCGCCCCAAACAACCAACAACCTCCCTAAAAAATCCACACACAAGCCCCCCACCCAAAAAAAACAAACCCCAACAACAACAACAATAAAAAACAAACAAACAAACAAAACCCCAAACAAAACACACAAAGAAACAAAAACATCAAACCCAAACAATAAAAAACAGAAAAAGAAAAGAAAATCAGACAAGCAAACAAACTAAAAAAAAAAAAAAAGAAAAGAAAAACAAGCAAAAAAACAAAAATATCCTAAGAGAGCCTGCCAGAAGAAACATATAGGGGCCAAAAGGCCAAACACGCTCGCTGTCTATGTCCCCATTCACCCATTACGTTTTCACTCTGTCCTCATTCACTCATTACGTTTTCACTCTATCCTCATTCACCCATTACGTTCTCACTCTGACCTCATTCACCCATTACGTTCTCTCTCTGTCCTCATTCACCATTACACTCTCACTCTGTCCTCATTCACCAATCATGTTCTCCCTCTGTCATCATTCACCCATTACGTTCTCACTCTGTCCTCATTCACCCATTACGTTCTCACTCTGTCCTCATTCACCCATTACGTTCTCACTCTGTCCTCATTCACCATTACACTCTCACTCTGTCCTCATTCACCCATCATGTTCTCCCTCTGTCATCATTAACCCATTATGTTCTCACTCTGTCCTCATTCACCCATTATGTTCTCTCTCTGTCCTCATTCACCCATTATGTTCTCTCTCTGTCCTCATTCACCCATTCTGTTCTCACTCTGTCCTAATTCACCCATTACGTTCTCACCCTGTCCTCATTCACCCATTCTGTTCTCACTCTGTCCTCATTCACCCATTACGTTCTCACTCTGTCCTCATTCGCCCATTACGTTCTCACTCTGTCCTCATTCACCATTACACTCTCACTCTGTCCTCATTCACCCATTACACTCTCACTCTGTCCTCATTCACCGATTACACTCTCACTCTGTCCTCATTCACCCATCATGTTCTCACTCTGTCCTCATTCACCCATTACACTCACACTCTGTCCTCATTCACCCATTACACTCTCAATCTGTCCTCATTCACCCATTACACTCTCACTCTGTCCTCATTCACCCATTACACTCTCACTCTGTCCTCATTCACCCATTACCTTCTCACTCTGTCCGCATTCATCCATTACGCTCTCACTCTGTCCTCATTCACCCATTACGTTCTCACTCTGCCCTCATTCACCATTACGTTCTCACTCTGTCCTCATTCACCATTACGTTCTCTTTCTGTCCCCATTCACCCATTACGTTCTCACTCTGCCCTCATTCACCATTACGTTCTCACTCTGTCCTCATTGACCATTACGTTCTCACTCTGTCCTCATTCCCCATTACGTTCTCACTCTGTCCTCATTCCCCATTACGTTCTCACTCTGTCCTCATACACCATTACGTTCTCACTCTGTCCTCATTCACCAGTACGTTCTCACTGTCCTCATTCACCATTAGGTTCTCACTATGTCCTCATTCATCCATATGTTCTCACTCTGTCCTCATTTACCCATTACGTTCTCACTCTGTCCCCATTCACATTTACGTTCTCACTCTGTCCTCATTCACCATTACGTTCTCACTCTGTCCTCATTCACACGTTCCGTTCTCACTCTGTCCTCCTTCACACGGTACTCACACGTTACATTCTCACTCTGTCCTCATTCACACGTTACGTTCTCACTCTGTTCTCATTCACATGCTACGTTCTCACTCTGTCCTCATTCACAAGTTACGTTCTCACTCTGTCTTCATTCACCCATTACGTTCTCACTCTGTCCTCACCCACCCAGTACATCCTCACTCTATCCTCATTCACACGTTACATTCTCACTCAGTCCTCACCCACCCATCACGTTCTCACTCTGTCCTCATTCACCCATTACGTCCTCACTCTGTCCTCACCCACCCATTACATTCTCACTCTGTCCTCATTCACCCATTACGTTCTCACTCTGTCCTCACCCACCCATTGCATCCTCACTCTGTCCTCATTCACCCATTACATTCTCACTCTGTCCTCATTCACGCGTTACGTTCTCACTCTGTCGTCATTCACCCATTACGTTCTCACTCTGTCCTCATTTACACGTTACGTTCTCAGTCTGTCCTCATCCACCCATTACGTTCTTACTCTGTCCTTATTCACACGTTACGTTCTCACTCTGTCCTCATTTGCCGGTTATGTTCTCACTCTGTCCTCATACACCTATTACGTTCTCCCTCTGTCATCATTCACCCATCACGTTCTCACTCTGTCCGCATTCACACGTTACGTTCTCACTCTGTCATGATTTGCCCGTTACGTTCTCACTCTGTCCTTATTCACCCATCACGTTCTCACTCTGTGCGCATTGACACGTTACGTTCTCAATCTGTCCTCATTTGCCCATTACGTTCTCACGCTGTCCTCAGTCACCCATTACGTTCTCATTCTTTACTCATTCACCCATTACGTTCTCACTCTGTCTTCATTCACACGTTACGTTCTCACTCCGTCCTCATTCACATGTGACGTTCTCACTCTGTCCTCATTCACCCATTACATTCTCACTCTGTCCTCATTCACCCATTACATTCTCACTCTGTCCTCATTCATCTATTACGTTCTCACTCTGTCCTCTTTCACCCATGACGTTCTCACTCTGTCCTCATTCACACGTTAGGTTCTCACTCTGTCCTCATTCGCACGTTACGTTCTCACTCATTCATCATATGCCCAATACGTTCTCACTCTGTCCTCATTTGTCCATTACGTTTTCACTCTGTCCTCATTCAACCATCACGCTCCCCTGATGTCCCCATTCACTCATATGACATGCAGAAGAAAATCTGACCTTGAGTCTATTTGACACCAATCTTGGGTCCGGGACATTTAAACAGAATGGTTAACATTAATACATATACATTATGTACCAATTGGTGTTTGAACATGATGTCCGATCTGTTTATCTTGTCTGTCTATTCTAGAACTATATGAAGTCACCCCTTTTAAATGGACACTTTACTTTGCTAGCAACGCATGGCATTTGGCTTTCACATTTCGACGCTAATTTTCAACAAGTCATTTGAGTATAGAAATTATTTGAAAAAGATGTGAACAAAACATGACATGTAAAACATCTGAGCTGAGCTTTCGGAAATCTGAGCTTTTTTATATAGCGCTAAATCCACTAAATGTACACAAAGCGCTTTACAAGTGTTCCCCGACAGGCCTTTTCACAGTCAAATATCTTCTGAACTCCATGTGCAGTATTCAGAGATGCAGTAATTGTACAGTCACACTTGCTCTAGTATATTGACAAGATCTGCCTCTGCCTATGGTCGGGTACTCAATAACACCTGAGTGTGGTGAAGAAAATAATGTAAATAGCCTTTCCCAAGGACTTAACAGTGTCACTGCACGGACCAGCCTCGAACTCGAACAGAAAAAACAACAACCCCCCCAAAAAAAAAACTAAAAAAAAAAATAATAAAAACAAAACAAATCCAACAACAAAAACAGTTACAACAACAGAAAAGAAAAAAAAAACAGCAAGGAAACAAACAGAAACAAAAATAATAATTAAATTCAAAATATGAGTTGGTGAAGTTATGATGTTTGAAGTCTTGAAAATAACATGCGTTTGCTTTGTTAAAATGTTATGATATATGGGAAAGAAACGGCTGAAATAATCATCTGATCTTTTGAGGACATTTGATCACGTCATCTACATGTCGTGTCTTTTAATTTATCCTCCACTACACAATTGGACAAGAAAATATACAATAGCTTTAGCAGTACTGTGCAAATATCAAGTGCACATAACTATATTGAAGAAAAGTTTGAATGTCTAAACAGACTTATTGAAGGCAGACGGAGAAGAGGATGAACATCAGCCTCATGTATTATTATGAAAAGCATCACCACAATTACGGGGCAGACAACAACAACATCATCCCTTTACAAAAGTGTTGAGGACATGGAAGGATGACGTCAACGTGTCCAAATATCAAAATTATCAGCAACTCTTAAAAATGACGATGCTGATGGGTAACAGGGGTCGTATATTCTCCCTGTGAGCTGTACAATATCCACAGCTTTAACGGTTTTGAGTAGAGTAGGATGAAACATTCAAAATGCTTTTCTTTGACTGCATTTACAATTCTGAAGAATCCTCCAAGTCGACATCCTGTGCTATGATGTTGTTACAAACACCGCTACTATCCTTGCTATTGCTAATCGTAGTCTTATCAACGAAGGTACTTGAATTGCTGTTATAATCAGGGCTCAATGATTCAGTAGTTGACGTTTGAAGTCTCAATGGCCCGTTTGTAATGTCTTGTACATGCTCTCGATGTTCCATCCCTTGACGATATAACACGCTGTTGTCATCACTCGCAACGGGCGTTGTTTCCAATAATGGAGGCGACACGTATGAATATTCAGACCGCATTGGATCGGAAGCATCGGACTCATTTAAATATTTACATCCGCCAAAAGACGTGTTTACTTCCGCTAAGGTAGCACCTACATCATCTGGTTTTTGTATTGTTTCTACCTCGTGTTGATGTTCACTATCACAGAATTGACCACATCTGTTGTCTGAGTTTTCCCTGTCTGTCGATGTCGTTCCGCCGGTATCTGAACTCTCCCACGGTGCTGAAGGTGATGAAGGTGATGAAGGTGCTGAAGGTAAAGATTGTTGAGGACTATACACATTGTTTAAAGAACCCATCGTGACATGCAATATTTCACCGTTAGAATCAATCTCATCGGAATGGATGTCTTTTTTATCTGAATCTTCATTACTTCTTTCATCCTTCAATCTGTTTGCAAAGTTTCCAATTACCTCCGGACAAGACATAGGTTCATCACTGGTTTGCACTGCTTCCGTTTCTGGACCTTGAATTTCTAAATGTTTGTGAGACAAAATCTCTATACATGAAGTATCTGTTTGCCCTTTGGAATCCGAATCCTGAACTACCGAATTAGCTACCGAAACCTCTATGAGATTTTCTGAGATTAAACTTTCACCTAGGCAACCACATTCCGATGCCATTTCACGAGCCTCTCGTGTCCGTGAATCATCACAGTCATTGTGTCCAATTTGATGATCTGATATATAATTATTGACATCAACACTGACATTATCACCAATGCTACCTGCTGGAGTTACGTCTTGAACCTTGGAGGTGTTGTCAAGATTCAAATTATCACTGGACGGTGATTGCCGTGAATCTTTTTCATCCCAGCTGAGCTCATCCTGAGAGGAATCGAGGCAAACATCCAATGAAGCCTTTTCCCGATCTAATGAAAGTTGCGGTGACTCCTCTCCAGAGAAAGAATCGATGCATACACTCACGCTTTTGGTAAGCATTGGATGTTTTCTACCGCCTCCTCCTCCTCCTCCTCCTCCTCCTCCTAAAAGGTTCTGATTAACCTCCTGATTCGGTGTGTCCACGGCTGAGTTCAGGCGTATGTTTGGAACATTCTCACTGTACATAGACTCTGGAATTGGTTGATAAGCGCTGTTACGCTCATTATAATATGTTGATGGATACACACTATTTTGAACACCATCATTCTCTAACGTTGGCCACAAATGACGATCACGTGGTAACGGGGACGACCTCATTTGCTCCAGAGACGCGCTGGCGCCTGGAAAAGAGTTTGCCGAATGCCATGTCTCCCCCGGGCTTACTGCTTGCCCCTCCACGGAAAACGTGGCGTTGCGCTTGGCGTACTGAAGCTCCGGACACAATGGACTCATCCTGTAGCCGTAATCTAGGCTACCGCCCATCATGTCTAGCTTGGAGACTTTGCCCGGAGTTTTGTTGTACTGCATAGGCATCCGGCTGACTGGCACGTTAAAAGGGCACTGTGCTACTCTCACACTATTGCATATCAAATCAAGCCTTCGAGATATTGCATCGCAAGTCAGACAACTACCGTTTAAGCTTGAACTGTTGGTGGAATCAAATGAGTAGTTTTTTAGAAGATCACATGGCAACCCAATACTGTTAGTGTCAACAGAGTCTTGTCGTTGCTGATATTCGAGCGACGGCTCGCCAGCCAATCTCCGATACGTGCTCACGTCACTCTTGGAATGAACTTTATTCCCTCGTCTACCTCCTCGGTTTCTGAAACTTCCGCGAGTAAATTCCTGGCGCCTGATGTTTCTATCGGTGCCTAACGAGGATGCCCTCACCAGCCCTCGTTCTCGACTTTTAAGGCTTGCCAGCTTGGGGTGTGGCGCTGGAACCACGCTGGCTGCTGAGCCGAGAAAACGAGGGTGGCTATAGGAGTGGTTGAGGTGGCCTTGAAGGGGAGACGACTTTTGCTGTACTTGTCTGCTGGCTGGACAAGGGGAGTTTGTTGCCAGGTCCGGAGTGTTGCTTCGGCTGTGAGACTCATGAGATAATTCTGGTTGAGATCCGGTTCTGATGGACGGATTCGGCGACGTGTTGGACGACCTGGCTCTTGACGAAACCGTCTGCATCGCAGGAAGTGACGTCAAAATGGGATGGGAAGAGGTTGTTCGGGGAATGGGGACATTGAGAAATAAATAGGGAATGGAGGGGGTGGGTGGGGAGGGGGAAGTGGAGAGCAGTGTCCAGTGTTGGAGAGAGAAGGTAAAAAGAAAGATTCTTGTTAGTCATTTAAAATCATTTCCTAAAACATTTGCAGCGCTTATAAAGGGTAAATACATTGAAAACAGTGGATAAAGAGTATCGAATATAATAGATACAAAATAATCACACCGAAAAAAAAACACCAACATATGTATAAAAAAAAATCATTAAAGTGTTAAGCATACAAAACGACATTTTGGTTTACAAATTGAAATTCACGTATTTATGAGCCCATTGCGACCCTCAAGAGAATATCTATCTATCTATCTATCTATCTGTCTGTCTGTCTGTCTGTCTATCTATCTATCTATCTATCTGTCTGTCTGTCTGTCTGTCTGTCTATCTATCTATCTAAATATTGATCTATCAATCTATATGTCTGTCTGTCTATCTGTCTGCCTATCAATGTATCTACCGATCTTTCTTTCTCTATTTCTTTTTCTCGGTCTTTCTCTTTCTCTTTCTTCACATTTATTTGCATGATGTCATATAATAAGAATTTTATATTGTGCAGAGATATGTTGTGTAGAGGGCAATTTAACAACATGTCATATTGTTATATCTTACATCATTGTACCAGTGATATCTGATACATGTATCTTTAGTGGCGTTTAAGTGTTTCCCGCACTGATTCTTTTCTTTCTTTTTAATTGCCCTCCGGGGTTAAATAAAGCATTTTATTAATTGAATTGAACTGAATTGAATTGAATTGAATTGAACTGAACGATTGTACACAAATCTGCTTTAATTGGAAATCAAGCAATAACTCAGCGCCGGCTCTCCCCTTTGCAAACTCACTATCATTGACAGCTCGCAGGACGTTTCAAATCGTTAAAATAAAAGACAACGATTGGTAATACAGTGTGATCCATTTATTCTGCAACCCATGGGACAAAGGGAGCATCCAGTAATTACCTTAAATCCTTATAGTAAGAGTTGAAAGTGTTTGCCATACAGACGTTCAACATGAGGCGATAACCTAATACGATGAGATTTTGGTGTGCATTGACGCATATTGAATGCGGTTTTGAGGTTCCATGAGTTGCGTTTTTCGTGGATGACCCTGTATAAGAAGAGCAGACAGTAAAGTATAGAGTAAAGTTCGTCCCGTACCCATGATTGAGTATAGGGGAATTAGAGGTAGAGCCCTAATTATACTAGGCATACGGCATAATGTGGTAGTTTGCCATTGCTTTCCACGCCGACTTCACTTTTTAAGACTGCTCGTCTGAGCTGTCCTCCCAAATATCTGAACATAGAAATTATAAACCTTAAAACGTTTTTCCGGTACGGAAAATGCAATGGAAAAACTAAAATGACCTGCCATCAGCCTGAATGTACGAATCCCGTTGGGGAAACCATTACATATGTGTTTGCACCATCTGTATTACAATTTCAACCGTAAACTTAAATTGTCAGTGGAACAGGCCAATCAGGGAGTTCTAAGCAAATTAATGTTTAGGTAGACCTACTGAAACAGATACTAAAACTATAAGTTATTATAAAGAATCATGTGCCGATTCCTTGTAGTGGGCAAGGTTTGAAAGGTAAAGCTACTCCCAGTTATGAGTAGGGCATTACAATTAAGACCAGAAGACTTGCTCACAGGGATTGTGAGTACAGGATTCTGTCAATATTAAATTATACGATACGGTGTAAACATGGTGTAACAAAAAAAAAGGGTGCTCACTCATGTATCAATATCTCCTAGACTAATCAATGAAAATAAATGAAATTTCAAGAAAAGTTAGACTAATAAAGAACCCATCTGAATATGTAGTTTCAACAAAATCCATCACCGTGATAAAAAATAACCATTATTTTTGTAAACCAGGCACATTTTCAAAAACGGCAAAATGGCACGAAATAGAATTGAACATGTGCGTGCACAATTTCAGTTGATTTTTAACAAGAAAAATAAATCAGCGACACAACAAAATAGTGGAGGGTGAACTGGAAATGAGGGAAATGAGGCATTGGTGAATGTAAAAATAGATGTTTATATTACTGATTCAAACATGATGCTCATTTCTTGGTGGCGTTTACTAAAGATGCCATTTTGTTTCGCAAACGCGTAAGACAACACAAAAATTACCTATTGTCAAAAATACATGCTTTACACCAATAATGTTCATTTCCTTCATATTCATGGTAGGACATTGGTTTTTCTCATATGCATGGGTCCTTAGTTGAAATGTATTGCTGCCAAGTTACAGTTTGATAGCAATGAAGATAAGCGAGCTATTACATCTAATGTGAGTTATTTTTTTTTCTTTTTTGCTATACCCTGTATGCATTTTGTTATAAATATACTGGAATTGGGTAGGTGTTTGAGATCATATAGCTTAAAGCTCGATCAAAAGAAAAGAGTTTTGGGATAACGCATAATGAGGTATTCCTGCTAATCAGTTCCTCTTCAAGGGCTGCAGGAGTTGTGAATCAATGGCATCGTTATAATTGGTTAAATATTTTCATTTTGAATATGTCGGGCGACTACCCCCAAAACGTCTCCAACTTAAAAATGTTATAACGTTATTATTTTTGAAACTCACTAACTTTTAAATTGGCAGTCTTATTGAACAAATAATTGTATATTCACCAGCAACATTACAAGCATATCGATGCTATAGAATGGTCACAATGTGGATTTATTCAAGGATACCCTTGCATTCACGGTTATTTCTACTGGATACATTGTACCATCTTGAGAATAAAAGCAGGAAAACCTAGATCTAGAACCAAATAGATTTAGATTAGAATTAGATCTAGATCTAGATATACACATTCTGTTATTCGTAGATCTAGTCTAAAATAACTATAATTCGTAAAAAACAAACAAAACAAAAACAAAAAAAAAACAACAACAAACGAACAAAAAACAAATAAACCCAAAACAAAACAGAAAACAATCCCAGAAAAATTGGTGGTAGAGCTTAATCGCAGCCCTATACCCTTTTCTTTTGTCACTTATCTTTTTCAATGAAGCTTCCGATATCCAAATTTCTTGATATCGTGCAAGAAGAGATTCCTCTTCCTTTTATCTTATAATTTTAGAACCCTTTAATCAATCAGGCTCATAATTTCTTGTATTCCCACACATTTATTATATTAATTTATTTCGTAATGCCCAAAGCCCTTTGAAATTAGTTCGCGACAGTGATGTAGTGAGCCTTCAAACTTGGAGAGTTTTTTGTTTTGTTTTGTTTTTTTCTAGCTTTTTTTTTTAAAAGGGGTGG
>JAOYNN010277727.1:0-10266 GCA_025770095.1 Goniobranchus kuniei
TTCAAGGAGTTTTCAAGGAAATTTTGGGGGAAAATCAAATTCAAGGAGGTTTCAAGGAGCTCCTTGAAAATAAGGAGACTGCGGGAACCCTGCATACTCTATGTGTAACACAATGAAGTTTTGGAATAATAATGTATATCTGAATGAATTTTATAGGGCCATTGTTGAGATGGATTGTTATTCCAATTATATATGGATACATTAAGCCATAAGTCACAAGATCTATACTGCAAGAAGATACAAGTTAAGCCACAAGGGTTAGAATTTTAAGATTTTAGAAGCAATATGAGCAGGTATACAGCAAACATCTGTGAAAATTTGATAATGATTAGTTTGGAAATTAAGCCTCATCAGGACCAAACACACAGGCTATTTATCACAAAAGACAGCGCACTTGCCACAGATTGCCCACTCCAGGTCAAAAGGCCATTGACCTCCTTTCTGCAATTACGCTGGCATCATTCAGCCGAGAACTAAAAGATTGGTACAGCAATGCCGTGGTCTAGAGTGACGACCAGGGGATAATTGTATGAACTCTGTAGTTCTCAAGCTATGCTACAAAGGACTCAATAAAGGGATGAAGCACTGATGCTATTTTAAGACAAAACATAATAAGACAGACGGGACCCAAACCATTTAAGTGCTAGGCCCTTGACCCCAAGATGACCCCTTGATGGGTGTCATTTGGAATAGTTCCAACGTATTTAATGGGTGTCATGTGGCATAGTTCCAAGATACTTCATGGATATCATTTGGCATAGTTCCGAGGTACTGAATGCATGTTATTTGGCATGGTTCCAAGGTACTGGAAGCATATTATTTGGCAGAGTTCCAAGGTGCTGGATGCATATTATCTGGCATAATTCAAAGGTACTGGACGCATGTCATATACCCTTCTCATAGCATCAGAGCTTTAAAAGTCGAAAGTCTAGTATCAATAACGAAAAAGAACAAGCAAATTTGACATTACCTCAGCCGTGACAAGAGTTCTCCCATGGTTCGCAACGTGCCTCTGGCATCTTGGATGAGCTGTCTTGCCTGACACCAATTCATACGCATTTCCATCAAGCAGCCTTCTGTGACAGATCTTAGCTGCTGTTCCTGCAAGACCTGGGCCTTCAGGGACTCTTCATTGGCACAGGCCTGGTATGTGGCAGAGGGAAAAATAGCAATGCAATCAAATTCAATAATTTATTGTTGTTATTGTATGATTGATATTGTTATTACTGTCGCTATTATTCTATAACTCTATCATGACTGTTATGTTAATTGTTGTTATACCTATTTTGTTACTGTAGTTATCAGCAGCGTTGTGACTACTACTGATATTGGTACAGTGGTCTCAACGTAAGAGGCCATCATGCTAGAGGGCGATCCGCCTTACAAGCCGCTGTTTCTGTGTAACAGAATATTTTCTCTTTAAAAGTCACCTCTAAGAGGACGGTCCAGATGTTTACTGTCCGCCTAAGTGGCCGTTTTCTTCTCATCTGTCCAAAGCCTCAAAAGATTCATTATTTCATTTTCACAAATTATTTCTCCTCATGGAGTTAGATAACAAGATGACTGTCTGCTCCTGGATTAGCATGCGTATCTTTGATAGCACATCTTTGCTGACTGCTGTGATGTCATTCGTAAGACACCGGCCAAAGGATTAGTGGCGACGCTCAGTCTGCTGGTGTGATTGGTGACCACAGTACCCATCTGAGTTTCCCTTTCAACGACCTGGTGCGAAGTGGCTCAGGGAATTAGCATGCGCAGGTGTCAACTGTGATTACACACGATTATTGCCGTGCACAGGTAGATCATAAGCACCTCCCCCTTCCTTTGTCTGCTTGCTTCCCTGTTAAAACTTTTGACTAAATCGTTTTCATTGGCTGAATGAAAGAAAGCTCCGTAAGCCTCTCTAGCCAATCAGTGAGAATTGTGTAAACGATGGTCAAGGAGGGATAGTACCTTTCGGGGGAGGGCATAGCCTGAAGCCACTGAACAAAAAAAACAACCCCCCCTCCCCCCAAAAAAACCCCAAACAAACAAAAAACAAAACAAAACCCAAAATAAAACTTTCTGATAAAGATCAATGCACACTGGTCAAGTTACACATGTTCAAAAACAGGGGAGATAACTGGGAATATTAAACCAAAGTAACTGTGGGGAGGGGAGGGGTGTTGTCTCTAGTAACCCCACCCCTCATCCTTTCTCTAAGAGGACGTCCTTCTTAGAGGCTGTTATTTTTGTCTCCCGTAGACCATCCTCTTACGCGGAGACCACTGTATCAGGTTTCCACTGTTTCTTACCCAGCTCTGTTGAAGAGATGTGTACCTTGATATTTCTTCTTCTTCATTCCTGTCATGCAGGTCGTATTTATTGGTATGGGATCTACTGCACCCTTGACTGGTTTAGTTGGTGACAAGTATGGCCGTAAAAGTGTAAGTTTCATTTGCGATAGATGTGCAACCTTGCTATTTGTGAAATGCAGATGGACTGAGATGTTGCTGTTTTGATAACTAGGCTTTGTGATTAGTGGAGTGGATAGCGATTTTGTTTTTACAGTCAGCTCAGTGAAAACTTCTCTAAAGGATGGCTTCAAGCTTTCTCTTTATTTCTTTTTAGAATTTTAGTTAATGTTGTACCTGAGACCAAACCTTATTTCAAGAAATGAACTAAAACCTACCAGTTTTGGGGGAAATTTTATGCGCTTAACAAAAGATCTTATCAGGCAATACATCCAACAGCTGCTGTGCTATCTTAAGTTTTGTCTTTTTGTATTATTAGACATTTCCATCCCAATCATTCAACATTTTTATGCTAGAAGTAATTGACAATTGTTGGGTTCTTAATTTAGGTTCTTAACTACAACCAACCAACCAACATATAACAAAACAATTGAACATTAGAGACGTGACAACTCTGTTGATTTTACGTTTCACGATAACCAAAGTATAATTATGTATATTTAATATCTCATTCATCCTTCAACAAATTTAATCATTCATTCCATGATAGACATAGAAACATACAATTATATTATTATTAACAAAAAACATAACACTCACATTCAAGAAAGGAGGGCAGCCCTGAAAGCGCAGTGTCCTGACGAAATACTCAAAGCATATCGGAAAATGATTCTATTCTAAAAGCCACCCGAAAGGAGGCTTTCTTAAATAGGGCTTGGAGAGGAGAAATCAGTCTGTCCCATCACATGAGGCACGGACAGTCAGGTATAGCACTAACAGTCCTAATAGTGCATACTCACGGGACACGATAACAATGTTGTAAACTTTGGATGGGGGTTGGAGGGGAGGAGGAGACTTTGGACACCTTTGTTGTCTTTGTGTTCTTTGCTGTTGTATAAAGTTGTCTGATGTGTGAGGAAAAGTATTTTCACTGTCCGAATTCAGCATTCTAAGATTTACCAATTACATCAAATAAGATGTTTTCTTAGTATTCAATTTTTACTTATTGTCATTTGTGCTGGTAGTTTGTGGTTCATGGAATTTAGATGTAAAGAAATGGAAAAAACTTAAATATGATATTGAATTAGAATGAAAGTGTGTAAGGTAAAAGTAAAGTAAAGGTGGCATTTATATAGCATACGCTCCACGGCATAGCCATGCTCACGGCGCTTTACAATGACATTTTAACCCCCTTACCAACAGCAACACAGAATATTTAGGACAAGACCTGTAGCTTTTTAGGCACCAACACATTGTTTTCATACAGAGACCATGCTGTCTTAACGGCGAAGTACTTATTCACACATAAGGTGAGTGAGTTAAACAAAGTAATGTGCCTCACCTAAGGACACAACGCTGATGACTTGCGATTATGAGTCTGACCACAGACTGCGGAGGCTTGAAACCACATGGTCAAGCGCGCTTGTACTGACTTTGATGAATGTCGTTTCACTTTAGACTAGTACTGAGATGTGATCATGACTTAGTCTCCAACGCTGCAACGGTCAAACTGTTCATCCTAAGATAGCGTAAATTTTCATTGAAAATAATATTATCAGGTGGTTTTTGTTGTTGTTGATTAAATGGAAAAGTGGCAACAACTGGCTTGATGAGCCTGTTACCTCAAATAAGCTTTTGTTGAATTTCCTTAGAGCATCACACAAATCTTTTGTATACATTCAACTCTCAGAAGAGGCATAATGCAAACATTATGTAAAAGTAAAGGGTGTTCAAGATGTCTTTCACCATTTTCCTATTGACAAATGAAAATCAGAAAGATAATGCATATGTTAAATAGTTTTAAGTAGTGATGTCCTACAAAGATATGTAATGCTTAATTAATTATTGTCATGTCTTTATATTGATGTTATTCTTTTTCTCCAAAGCTTTTAAATTTTAGTTTTCATTTAAAACAATCAATGTTTTTTTTCTATTTTGCAGACACTTTTTCTGGTTACCCTTACCATTGGTTTTTATGGCCTTTTAACATCTTTGAGTCCATCCTACTACTGGCTTTTGTTTCTCAGGGGTCTTGTAGGCATAGGCATGAGTGGATCACCTCAAGGGTAAGGCTCTTCGTTTTTTTTAAATACAAAATGTTGTTACATAGCAAAGATTCTCTATAGTATAATAACCTGCAGATCTGCTACATGATTAAACTTTTCAGGAGGTTCCAATGCATAATCAATGTGATCCTTAATTCTTGTAAGAAGCATCTTTTTAGCATTCTTCACCCCATTATCGTGTTGAATAAAAAAAACAATGTGATCCTTAATTCTTGTAAGAAGCATCTTTTTAGCATTCTTCACCCCATTATCGTGTTGAATAAAAAAAAGTCTTTATCAGATTTCCAGGCTCCCACTCTTCTTTTCTGCATGCATTTGTGTCTAGCACAGGTACATTCATCTATACATATTCTCCTGCTCTCTGAATTCTAAGCTCAGCTGCTGTAGATGGGTCACCAACATGAAACACCTACAGAAAGATTGTTCAAAGGTAGTAAAATATTTGACCTGCTGTAGGGACCTGGAAACAGGATGATCTAAAAGAAGAATAAGGATACATATTTTAACTTTTATAGAAACTAGTAGAAGCAGATAGATATTCAATCCAATAAGAATTGAAACAAAAACTTTCCTGTAGAAAAAAAATCAAACAAGCAGAAATTTATTATGAGAAGATGAAAGGAAAGATGATTGTAATGAAATGCCTCATTGCAACAAATGAGACATATAAAGGAAAAAGTTTACTTTAGTTATATCTTCATACAAGTATTTCTTATTTCATAAGATTAAGTAAGTATACAAAAACTGTAAACCATTCAAAAATTGGAGGAAATAATTTGCTGAGTTTTTGGATGTGTCATTTCCTATAAGTGGGGCTTGAAGGGTGACAGCCTCTATGCTAGACTGTGATATCATTTGTGTATGGTTTTCTTAACCTTACTTTAATTGGTATCAGTACTTAGAAACTGAACATGGGAGGTACTCTTACAACTTGATGGGACAAATTATCATGAATGTTGTTTTTATAAATTGATGTTGAATAGCATAGTCTGCTAGAGCTAATGTTTGGAGTCTGATTGATTTTATGTTATATGCTGGACCTGGAAGCAAAATTTGCAAGGTAAAAGAAATTATCGTACAATGAAATTTTATTTCATAAACAGACTACCTCGATATTCTTGTTTCTCAGGAACAAAGGTAAGGAATTCATGCAATGGTTGAATGTTTTGGAGTTGTGTCTTCATTTTATGCTTATGATATAATACTTAGAACCATTGAGAACAGTGTAAGTCAGATTACGATTTGTGATCTCCAGAGTGAAAGAAATTACAAGAATATGTATATGAACTGACAAGCAGTTTTTGTGTCTTAAATTTCATGCTGTTAAAAGCGGAGTAGATAATAGAAGACATGCATACTTTTCCATCTATCATCAAGAATACTTCTCTCTTTTATTCTATTATCTTCAATGTTCTTCTGAGGCGGTAAGTATTACTGAAGTGGAGTGAACTTCAATCCGTTCAGTTGATAGCAATAAACAAAAAATCAAAAGGCTCAAGTCTGCCTCTACATGGGTGAGGCAAAACTCCTTCCAAAAACAGTCGAAGTGTTTTGATACTTAAGCATCGTTCTGATTAGACCATGTTGTTCTTATTTAGCATGTGCGTAAAATAGCTGATATTCAGTTATGAGTGAAAATTTAAAAGCATTCGAAAGAAAATTGATGAAAGTACAGCGTTTTAGCTAACCCATGTAAAAATTTGTAATATCATGCATGATTTCAAAGGCGTATTGGATTATTGTGCGATTGCTTTCTTCCCATCACCAAGTTGCAGAGCACCACTGAGCACCATGCGCATGGTTTTTGAACACACATGATCTAGAAGGGTGACTTCCTTTCCTAACCGTAGTTTGCTTCTGTTTATACCTATTTCCTGAAATCATTCCTAATTCATAGTTTACATTATTTCATTTTTTTTCATTTTCAGAAAATGTGTTATGTATATTTAATTATTGATTATTTCAAATTGCTGGTTTGATTATGTAATTAAGTAGCTCGTTTGATTATTTTAAACGATGATGTATGGTTCATTTGACAGGGCCGTTATGACATGCTTAAAGAGAATGGTGGGAGACGTGCAAGAGAATTCCCAAATAAACTAAGGAAAGAAAGCAGTATCAATAAACTTATTGCTAACTCTGATAGAAAGGTAGGCAGTGGTCTACCTAGGCGATAAGTGAATCCAACATTGATCAAACCCAATAACTTGTTTGGTCCCAAGAAGATTCACCTGGGAGCCATAAATCACAAAGACAAATTGAAAGTTTATGCATGATATTGCAAACTTGACATGGGTTAGCCAAAACGCTGTATATGTATTTTCATAAATTTTCCTTTGAATGCTCTCAAATTTTCATACATAACTGATAATAAGCTTTTTTACACACATGCCAAATGAGAACAACGTTGTTTGAACAGAATGATGCTTATGGGTATAAAAAACTTCAGCTTTTTTTTTTTGCCTCACCTGAAACTTTCTGTTTGATTTTTAATTTTGTTGTTATTCAGATATACAATTTAACTTCTTCTGTTCTCACATTAAGTAGTTTGTTGAGAGGAACTTGATTCCTCACCAGTTCCCTTTTTCAATCATGCTTTTGTTGTAAATTATATCTATTTATGTCATATGCTTGTTTTAAGTTTTGTTTAAGATAAACTACTTCTCATTCTGTTTTGCAATCTTGAAATTGGCTATCAATTCTCAATATTGAAGTGGAGTAGGAATGGTGTGTAATTATGCGGTCTATTGAAAAAAAAATTTTTTATATGTAAAATTAATTAAAAGAGTCAGATTTATGGTTTAGAGAAACATGGAAAATGCTGAGATGTTTAAGTAGGGCCAACTTTAGATTTCATCAAACATGGCCATGAGGCGAAGACTGTAGGAGACAAGAATCTTGCTGTCATGTTTTTTTCTTTTAGGTTATGTTTTTCTTTCTTTTTTTATTTTTTTTTTAGGATGATGCTTCAGATTGAAAATGTACTTTAAAAAAAAGGATGGTTTTGCAATGAATTCTTGTAGGAATGAACCTTGAGATCATAGCTTAATCAATGTGAAACAGGAGTACAAGGACCTGAGACATTTTACAAAACTCTTTTATGGCCCTCAGTTTCAGTTCTGAGCTCATTATGTGTAAATAATACATTGGAACTTTAAGAATTGACTGTAAGTACATCACTTTTTTTTAATGTGAGTAAATCATTTCTACCCCCTATGTCATTTACCCATCCCAGAACATCTTTGCTATCAGAATACATCCCAAGGAAATTCCGAGCTAAGATGCTCATTTTTGGTCAGGTAACTATTTTACTAGAAGTATTCCTAAATATAATCAATCCACATAGCAAAAGAGCAGAACATCAACTGTCAGAGGAGTTTGACTTTCATTGGTGTCAGGTAAAGTCTTACTGAATGTATTAATACTGCATATTATGTATGTATCAATTAATCCAATGCTTTAAGAATGTCCTAATGAAAGATGAAGAAGAAAAATTGTAGTGTCACCTTTGTTTTATACTCATTTCTATCAACCATTCTTTGCATGACTCTTTCTCTGTTTCACAAACATCTTAATATTGTAATTACTTTTATCCTTAGAAATTGTGTATATAAATACAATAATTTCATATAGTTCTTCAGATAAATTTGTAATTTTCCTTATATTATTTTATTTTCCCCCTATAAGCCATTTAGTGAGCTTTATTGTATATCATTATTAATGCCCAAACCTCTTCACAGAGAGAGGCTATATACAAGAGACTGGCTACTCCCTCTATCTTGAACAGTTTTTCCAACTTGCTCAATTTCGCTCTCCCCCCCATCCTCCGATCCCTGCAATACCTCTCCAAAGAGTGTTTTGTCAAAAACTTCATGGCCCCACACCTTCCCCTGAGTTCTGTTATGACTATCCAGCGATGTTGCCTCATGATTTTTTTTTTTTAAAGTATGTCCATTCCAACACCACTTCCATATTTCAGTCTCTTGCTTTATTGATTTTTGTAGGTGCCATATTCATTGATTTTTTTCATTACATTTATATAATTTAGAAACTCCCAAGTTGAAGCTCGTCTTTTGAATTTTACTGCCTTGTGAATTATGGGTTTTTCTATATGTATACTTGAGTTAATACAGTTGCCGCCACTTAGCAACACGGTGGAAAGCATCATGTTTTGGCCAAGGGAAAACTAAATGGCTGTGACAAAATGTTTCTTTTATAAAAGTCACTGGATAGCATCAAGGAGTTTCTCTTAGTGCATCACAGTCTATTTGAAAGATGAGAAGAATTTTATTCCAACATTTCTTTGTTCCCCCTCTCCCCCATCCCCCCTTTTTAGTTTTTACAAAAAAGAAATCAACAGCTGAACAAAATGAAGCAAAAAATAATTCAACACACCTTCAGTTTGTTCCATGATTGGAGAGATAAAACCATGTAGTAAATACCAGCATAAAAGTAATTAATCCAAAAAAGACCTGTCACAGTGGTTCCCTGACGGACGAAGTGATGTTAAGTGGCGGGTTTGTCCTGTAGTTGTCTTGATCCATATATGAATGACGTCTATCGCTCTTACTCCAACTTCATGTAAGAATTAATTATTAGAATAAAAAAAAAATGTCGTCCAATGGCCTAGTGGTAGAGCGTCTGCCTTGGAACTGTGAGTTCGAACCACAGTTGAGTCATACATAAAAATTGCCAATTCAGTACCTGTCTCACTTGGCATGCAGCATTTTCAGAACAGTTCCAAGACTGGTCGGCTTGGTGTCAGTATACTGTGGCTGGAAGAGTCATTTGAGTTGTGCTATACGTTATGGCTCATGTGCAGCAGCACGTAAAAAGACAAACTACCACAATCGCTGATATAACCCACGATGTTGATGTTGAAAAAAGTGACGTTACACTCCCAAAATAACTAACAATAAATTGGAATCAAAAAGCCAGCAGAGCTAACAATACCATTGAATTTATGAAAATGAGGAAACGAAATTCTTAAGGTTTGGAGTTCATCAGTCTTTTATTTATTGTGTGGGTTTAACATCACTTTTTGGTAACAACTCAAATGACTTGCCCAGTCACAGTATACTGACTCTGGGCTGACCAGTTTAGAACTGTTCTCATAATGCTGAGCGCCAAATGAGACAATTACTTAAGTGCCAATTTTAAAATCTTAGGTATGACTTGGCCAGGGCTCGAACCCGCAGCCTCCCGGTTCCAAACCAGACGCTCTACCATTATGTCATGGAACCGATATCATCATTCTGCAGTCTGCCTGTTTTGTTTTGTTTTCTGAATACGAATGCTTTGGTTAGGTTCTTCACAGCTTGTTTTTAGATGATTTATGTACCCTACTACAACTGTAAGACAACAGTAAAAATACTACAGAACTTAATAAAAATTGCCTAAAATGTCTTAACCCCTTGGCTACCGGGGCACATAGTTGTGGTAATATCATATCCCTGTGCCAGGGAGAGTTGGGCCAAGCATCTCTTTTACTAGATTTAAATCTTCGTTCTCTCTCTCTCTATCTCTATCTGTCTCTCTCTGCTTCTCTCTGTCTCTCTCTGTCTCTCTTTCTCTCTGTCTCTCTGTCTCTCTGTCTCTCTCTGTCTCTCTCTCTGTCTCTCTCTCTCTCCCTCTGTCTGTCTGTCTGTCTGTCTGTCTGACTGTCTCTGTTTCTCTGTCCCACCCTCTCTCTCTCTGTGTCTGTCTCTCTGTCTCTCTGTCTGTCTGTCTGTCTGTCTGTCTGTCGG
>JAOYNN010277949.1:0-10265 GCA_025770095.1 Goniobranchus kuniei
GGGGGTGGGGTGGGAGAGAAGAAAAGAACGCCAGTAACATAATTATGGAATACAATAAAGACAGTGCTCGGACGCTCATTGACGTCTTCTAATCAGAGATGTGAGGGACGAGAAGGGTACAAAAATAAGCTCCAAGGTCATCCACGTCATCAGCTAGTCACCAGATATCCTACTGACAGGTACGAGATAATTATCTACCTCTTCTGCCTGAT
Organism: Goniobranchus kuniei; assembly: GCA_025770095.1. NCBI lineage: Eukaryota > Metazoa > Mollusca > Gastropoda > Nudibranchia > Chromodorididae > Goniobranchus > Goniobranchus kuniei. Next base: position 213 of record JAOYNN010277949.1, read on the forward strand.
TAATGTAGTGGCCCTTAAATAAAGTACCACACATTCATTTCCGAAGGGAAAATTGTCTTTGGCTTTAAACCGAAGTCCGAGCGTCAGCCGTCGCAATAGTGCTGTGAAGCGGAGGCAAGTATTGTCAATAACCTTGCAATACCCTTTCTAGGATCCGAACCAGCGACGTTTCGGCATGCGAGCCCATCGCACCACCCATTATGCCACTGGGATCACAATACATTATCTTAATAGTACTTAAAAAAAGCCATTCTCTTACAGTACAACAATAAACTACAAACACACATATAAAACCCAAATCAAAGCACACTTACATAAATAAGTACATTAACATTTGAATTGTTGAATAAGAGAGGTAAAGAGAATTAAATGAGAATAGAAATTCAAACAGCCTAACAGTGTTTGAATACTTATGAAATTTTGGTAATAAAACATTTAAAACAACCACCATTATATTTGTTCCCCGGAGTGAGAGTGAAGACGAGAGGACGTGTTCTAATAGCTCTACAAAGTTTTACTTAGTTTTCTCTTTAACACGGATTGGATTTTTATCAAATTTTACCCGCGTATTGAATGTTTTACTAGCTTTCAAATGAAATGATCGATTCTTATCTTTATTGGATATTTTGCCTAGAAAATAGACATTTTAATCTTCAAATTTGTGGTATCATTGTGCTAGATTGTGCTGTGTTTTTCATTGAATTGTTGTGAACTGTTATAAACTCAGTGGCTTGGGAGAGGCAACTGCCGAGGGCCTGTATGGACAATAGAAAGATAAACAGTTGTGGATCGATCTAGTGGCCCGGTAGACTATGACATTGACGCTACAACACACTTACTTCAGTCGGGAATTGCGACGACTGAGGCCCGATAATGTAAACACTATCACAAATACTAAAAGGAAAAAGACGTTACGAATCATGGATGTTAACTGCAGAAGTATAAGAGACAAGAAAGGAGAACTACACACTAGTCTTGAATCTATAAACCCTGACATTGTAGGCACTGAGTCATGGCTTGAAGGTATAAAACCAGGACAGATCCCTCCTCATGATGCAATCAAATGTAGTGAAATTTTCCCATCAAATTACACTGTTTACCGAAATGATCGAAACAGAATGGGAGGAAGAGTATTTGTCATGGTAAGGAGCAACATCATATCTGGAAAAGACTGGATTAGTTACCGATTGTGAAATCGAATGGGTGAACATCAAAAATGGAAAACCGAGAATTACTAATTGGAGGCTGCTACATGCCACACAGAAATAAAGTAGACGTTGATGAACTCCTCAAATTACTTCAATTGGCCTCACAAGAACAAAATACCATCACACTAGGTAGAGATTTCAAATGTTCCGACATAAATTGGAAAGAACCTGAAGTGCACGAACATGCCCATGATAGAGACATCCAAAACACGATCTTAGAAACCACAAGTGAGCAAGGGCTAAACTAAATACACCATGATCCTACGAGAGGAAGAAATATACTTGATCTGATGTTCACATCAAATTCATCTTTAGTCATATCATCTAAAAACGTCCCGGGTATATCAGATCATGCTGTCAAGATAACATATATAGAAACAAAACTGCAATACCAAACATCAAAACCCGGGCTTAGATATGTATACAATAAACCAAACTGGGATAATATAAAGCAAGACTTAAATACTCAGGTTTTAGAAATAGAAAATCAGACAGCACAACACAGAAGCGTTGACAAACTATGGGAGAAATTTACATCTGAACTTTTTCAAACTCTCGACAAAAACGTACCCCAAACGTACCCTAATTTGTAAAATCAAATAATAAAGTGCCATAGATAAGTTTTAAGTTAAGAAAAATGATCAGAAGGAGGCAACGACTTGACAATAAAGCAAACATACACACACACACACACAAAAGAAAAACAAAAACAAAAACTAATCCCCCCGCCAAACAACCCCAAAACAAAAACGACACCAAACAAAAACAACATACAAAACAACAACGAATGGGGTGAATACAGAAACTTTCAGAAATATGTAAAAAGGGAACTGAAGAAAGCGGAGAGGGACTATGTAAACTACTCAATGACAGAAGGCCTACAAAAGAATGACCTAAAGCCGCACTGGCGATACATAAAATCAAGAAAACAAGATAACACCAGAGTACTACCATTGAATACAGAAGGGAAGTTGATATCTGACAACAAAGAAAAGGCAAACATCCTTAGCAGTTCCAATCGGTCTTCACCAAAGATGATTCGAACAAAATTCCAAATGCAAAAATTAAGTTCATCGACATGCCAATGCCAAATATCATGGTAAGAGAGAAAGGAGTGGCACATTTACTTAGAAAATCAATCCATCAAAAGCATCAGGTCCTGACAATATTCCGAATAGAGTGTTGAAAGAATGTGCCGAGAAATAGCACCAAAACTGACAGATATCTTTCAGATGTCATTAAACACGGTGAACTACCAAACGATTGGCTGGATGCAAACATATCTTGTGTCAAAAAAAGAAAGAAAAAGAAATAAGAATGCCACTGAAAACTACAGGCCAGTATCCCTGACACCAGTGATATGCAAGCGGCTAGAGCATATAATACGTAAACACATGCTCACTGATTTCGAAATGAATACTGCGTTGACAAATCCGAATCATGGCTTCAGAGCTGAATATTCTTGTGAAACACAGGTCTTGGTTACTATTAATGATATGCTCAGGGCCTACGACCTACGATCTAAGACAGCAAATCGAAACAGCCGTTCTAGACTTCTCGAAAGCATTTGACATAGTGCCTCACAAAAAACTTCTCCACAAATTACATCATTATGGCATAAGAAATAACATTCACAACTGGATGACACACTTCCTCAATAAAAGGAGAATGACAGTAGTGGTAGGAGGGGAACATTCAGAGTATGCAAAAGTGGAGTCTGGAGTACCTCAAGTCACTGTGTTGGGCTCAATACTATTCCTGTGTTACATTAACGATCTACCAGACAATGTTGTTTCATCAGTCAGACTCTTCGCTGATGATTGTCTGTTATACAGGGTAATAAATAGTCACGATGATCAAAATAAACTTCAACAGGATCTGGAAAATCTCGAACAATGGGCTTATGATTGAGGAATGAAATTTAATGCAAATAGGTGTTATATAATGTCCACCAACAAAAAGACACATAAAAACTATGTACTTTGTTAACATGGACTAGAAGAGGTTAAAATTCATCCCTACCTTGGACTCTAATTTTATGAAATGATCTCAAATGGACTAAACACATCTCAAACATCTCAAGAAAGCCCAACTCAACATTGGGATTCCTAAAATGCAATTTAAAGCACTATCCAAAAGAATGCGGGAAAAAATGCAAACATATCGTTGATTTAATCAACACTAGAATATGGATCAGTAATTTGGGATCCCTGTCACAAAAAAAGAAATCGACCAACTCGAAAAAATCCAAAGAAAAGGGGCCAGATCCATTAACAACGATTTCAAATCTTCTAATCTCGGATGCATAACAAAATTGATGAGAAACCTGAATCTGCCAACTCTGCAACAGAGAAGAAAACAACATCGATTGACCTTCTTTTACAAAATTATTCAAGGGAAAGTACCAGCAATCGAACCATCTGGATATGTCGAATTTCAACAAAATAAAAGAAGTATAAAGCCTAAAACATTTGAGAACTGCATAACATCAAACATCATCAGAAGATGTGCTAGAGTCAACACCAAAGCAGTTCAAGTTCCACGCGAAAAAACTGACCAGTACCGAAATTCATTCTTTGTGCAGACAGCTGTAGATTGGAACAATTTGGATGAAACCGTAGTTCAGGAAACATCAATTAACAACTTCAAAAATTCAGTTGAAAAAAGTTTAACTCTACCGTAATCTGGTCCGTAATACTCCCGTTTTGTATAAACCCAGACTTTGGGATTCTGCAACGTATTATATACAGATACAGATACAGAACTTACAGTGATGATATTCCCAGACACTCCACAATGAAACATTGCCAGTACTTTCTTAACATGCAATATAGGTTTACGGTATTTGGATCAAATATGTAAGAAGAAAACCCATTTTAGTAAGTTAAAGCTGGGATTACCTGAAATCATTGGCATAGTATTTTCACTGTGACAGAGAGATATAGGCCTCACTTTCGCTAGCCTAGAAGCGTGTTGGTAAAAACATAGGCCAAGAATGGGTTTACCCCATTTTTTCTATACGTTCTCCCTGTAAGTCTCTAAATGAGTAAGTCCGTAGACAGTTATAGAAGAGATGGTGGACCCGCAATCTTGTAAAAATTAAACCTAAACCCCTATGACCCAATTTCTGACCCATGCGTTCAAAAATTACGGTGACAGTAGTCTCAGAGAATGCACAATGAAAAACATGAACATACGCCAGTACTCTTAGCATGCAACATCGGTTTACGGTATTGCATCTTCATTTGGATCAAATACGGGGGAACAAAATTTGCTCTCGACATAATATTTTCACTGCGATACAGAGATCTAGGCCTCACTTTCGGTAGCCTAAAAGTGCGAGGGAAAGAAATTAGGCCCAGAATGGGTTCCGCCATCTTTTTTATAAGGTAAGTCCGTAGACAGTTATAGAAGAGATGGGTGTGTGTGGGGGGGGGGGGAGAAGGGAGATCCTCATTCTTGTAGAAAAAACAAACAAACCCAAACCAAACAACAACCAAAAATCGCATCACTCAAATTCTGACCAACGCTTGTAGAAACTTACAGTGACGATATTCTCAGACGCTGCACAATGAAAAAATATGAACATTGTCCAGTACTGTCTTAACATGAAACGTAGATTTACGGTATTGAATCTTATTTTCGATCAAATATGTAAGAAGAAAACCCATTGCATTAAGTTAAACTCAATCATTTGGGATCCACTACAATTATTTGCTGCGGTCATAGTATTTTCATTGTGACACAGAGATGTAGGCCTCACTTTCTGTAGTCTAAATGTGTAAGGTAAAAAAAAAAAATAGGCCAAGAAAGGGTTTCCCCCATTTTTTCTATAAGTTGTCCCTGTAAATCTGTAAATGTGTAAGTCAGTAGATATTTATAGAAAGAAATGAAGAGTCCCTCATTCTTGTAAAATAAAGCCAAAAGCACCATGACCCAAGTTCTGACCCATGCGTTTAGAAACTTACAGTTACGATATTCTCAGACACTAATCAATAGAAAAATATGAAACTTTGGCAGTACTCTCTTAACGAGCAACGTCAGTTTTTGGCATTGAATCTTCATTTGTATCAAATTTGTAAGAAGAAAACCCATTACATAAAGTTAAACTCAATCCGTTTGGGATCAACTGACACCATTTCCTGCCGATATAATATTTTTTGCGGTGACACAAAGATCTAGACCTCACTTTTGGTAGCCTAAAATTGTGAAGGAAAAAAAATCAGCGCAGAATGGGTTTCCCCCATTTTTAAAAAAATAAGTTGTCCATGTAAGTCTCTAAATGTGTAAGTCTGTAGAGATTTAAAGAAGAGATGGGGAGGCCCTCATTTTTGTGAAATTAAACCAAAAACCCAATGACTCAAATTCTGACCAACGGGTTTACAAACTTATAGTGACGATATTCTCAGACTCTGCGCAATGAAAGAATATGAAATTTTGCTAGTATTCTCTTAGCACGCAACAGGGTTTACGATATTGAATCTTCATTTGGATCGAATGTGTTAGAAAAAAAAATCATTTTATTAAGTTAAACTCAATCCCTTCGCATCCACTGAAAGGATTTGATGCCAACACAGTATTTTCACCGCGGCACAGAGCTCTAGGCCTCATTTACGGTAACCTAAAAGTGTGAGGGCAAAAAAAATCTGGCCCCAAATGGGTGTCCAACATTTTTCTGTAAGTCATCCCTTTAAGTCTTTAAATCTAAGTACTTAGACATTTATATTAAGAGATATGAGTGGGGGATGGGAGAACCCTCATTCTTGTGAAATAAAGACAAAACCCCCATGACCAAATTTCTGACCCAGACGTTTAGCAATTTACAGTGACGATATTCTCAGACACTAAGCAATGAACAAATACGAAGCTTTGCCAGTACTCTCTTAACATGCAACGTAGGTTTACGGTATTGAATCTTCATTTCTGTCAAATATGTAAGTAGAAAACCCATTTTATAAGGTAAACTCAATCCGTTGGGATCAACTAACACCATTCGCTGCCAACATAATATTGTTACCGAGACACAGAGATCTAGACCTCACCTTCAGTAGCCTTATAGTGTGGAGGGAAAAAATCAGGCCCAAAATGGAGTTCCCCATACTTTCTATAAGTTGTCCCTGTAAGTCTCTAAATGTGTATGTCTGTAGACATTTATAGAAGAGATAGGGGGATCCTCATTCATGTAAAATTAAACCAAAAGCCTTATGACCCAATTCTGACCCATGCCTGAAGAAACTTACAAGTCTCAGAGAATAGGCAATGAAAAAAATATGAAAATTTGCGGGTACTCTTTTAACATGCTACATTTGTTTACGGTATTGAATCATATTTGGATCAACTATGTAGGAAGAAAACCCATTTTTTTGAGTTAAACTCAATCCGTCGGGATCCACTAAAATCTGTCGCTGCCGACTTAGCATTTTCACTGTGACACAGAGATCTAAGCCTCACTTTCGGTAGCCTAAACCAGTGAGGGAAAAAAATTAGGCCCAAAACGGGTTTCACCCATATTTTCTATAAGTTGTCCTTGAAGTCTCTAGAAGCATAAGCCCGTAGGCATTTCTAGGAGAGATGAGGGAGGGGGGGGGGGTAGTGGGGCAGGGCTCATTCTTGTAAAATAAATCCAAAATCCCAATGACCCAAACTCTGACCAACGGTTTTAGAAATATACAGTGACGATTTTCTCAGACACTGCGCAATGAAAAAATATGAACATTTTCCAGTACTGTATTAACATGGAACGCAGGTTTATGGTATTGAATCTTCATTTCGGTCAAATATGTCAGAAGAAAACCCTTTTTATTAAGTTTAACTCAATCATTCGGGATCCACGACAATCATCTAGGTAGCCTAAATGTGTAAGGTAAAAAACAAATTAGTCCCAGAATGGGTTTCCCCCATTTTTTCTATAAGTTTTCCCTGTAAGTCTCTAAATGTGTTAGTCTGTAGACATTTACAGGAAGAGATGGAGGGACCCTCATTCTTGTAAAATTAAGCACCCATTTTCTGACCCACGCGTTTAGAAATTTACAGTGATGATATTCTCAGACAATACTAAATGGAAAAATATGAAACTTTGGCAGTACTCTCTTAACGTGCAACGTCGGTTTTAATTCGTATTGAATCTTCATTTGGATCACATTTGTAAGAAGAAAACCCATTACATAAAGTTGGTATCAACTGACACCATTTGCTGCCGAAATAATATTTTTACGCATTTTATGAAGTTAAACTCAATCCGTTGAGATTCACTAAAATCATTTGCTGTCGACAAAATATCTTGACGCATTTCATTAAGTTAAACTCAATCCGTTGGGACCCACTAAGATCATTTGCTGCCGGTATAATATTTTTACGCATTTTATTAAGTTAAACTCAATCCGTTGGGATCCACTAAAATCATTTGCTGCCGACATAATATTTTTACGCATTTTATTAAGTTAAACTCAATCCGTTGGGATCCCCTAAAATCATTCGTTGCCAACATAGTATTTTTACGCATTTTATTAAGTAAGTGTTGGGATCCACTGAAATCATTTGCTGCCGACAAAGTATTTTTGCTGCAGCACAGAAATCTAGGGCTCTCTTTCGGTAGCCTAAAAATGGGAGGGAAAAAAATTAGGCCCAAGCCTGACCTGAGGTTATGCAGTGTATCTGTAAAGTGTGTAGACTGCAATGGCATGTTAAATTCTAGGGCTGTAATAGATGAACTCTGGACTAAGGTCACTCACATGTGTGGCGTGTGCCGCTAGCACGCAGAGAAAGTCATACGCCTTGCGTAACTCGTTTTATCTTGGTACATCCTTTAATTTCCGTAGTCTGCTTTTTAAGTAGAATGAGCAAATATGGACATTGGTTAGGGTTATAAGCTGTGAGTTTAACGAAAAAAGGTATATGCCGTATGACTCTGGCCACTAGTCGCATAGAAATCTCGTACAATCTGTGTCGATGTCAGCATCGTGGTGGACAATGAAACAGAATTTTCTTTGGTGGTAAAGTAGAAAATATAATCGAGGAAAATATAAAGGGCGTTTATTGTGCAAAGTAGAAGGAAAATGGCAGAGCCTACGTTGTTAAAGAGGGTGTCAGGTCTGACGAAGAATTTTGCAATTACACAAGAATGCCGCAGTCCTCATTCAACTAGGTTTTGTCAATGTTAGAACCTCATATCTCACATCTCGCTCACCAAATCCCTCGCTCATCCTAAGAACTGAAGAAGCCTACCCTTTTAAAATAAACTTATGCATCCATTGCTGCATTTCTACTGATCCTGTCGTGATCAGGCTGTTGTCTTTTCCCTTGAAGAAAGATGCAAACGGGATGAGTCCTGATACAGCCAGACGATGGACTCGAGCAGGTTGAAAGGGGTACGGTGCTCCAGCACAGTCGTAGGCCTATCATGGAGTACCAAACCTCGAAGTCAACCAATCAATCCATTTGATGGGACGAATCGGAATAACACACACTGATTTTTCAACTAGCTCTTCTCACGTGCTTGCAAAGTTGTGGAGTGTGCTTTTAGAATCTAGCTATTAATGGGTAATTATTTCTGTGACCTTTTCTTGTCCAGATGGATAAGACAAAGACAGTAGTACAGGTTGCGTATGCACTACAGAACCTTATAATAGCTAGATACGGAGTAATATTAGAAAATAGTACTAAAATTGAAACCACAGAGGGCCATGCACGAGAGACACCATTTGACTCTTTTGATATACTGGTAAAAGTTACACGACCCTTGATGTAAAAAAAAAAAAAAAAAAGAAAACCACTAGCAGAGTTCTTCGTGTGTCAGATGGTGGCCATTTACAGGAGCTAAGTGACCTCGTTTTTGTGTGATGCTTAGAGCCTTGAACAGCCAAATATAAGGTTTGATTTAAATTTAATGTAAATGGAGGTGCTTTTTTCGTTTATTGTTTTGTTGTTGTTGTTATTTTGGTTGTGGCAATTAACAGAAATGTTTCATGTTTATTAGTTTGTTTGTTTTTTGTGTGTTTGTTTATTTTGTTGTTGTTTTTTGTTTCTGTTTTTGTTTTCTTTGGGGTTGGGGTGTTGTTGTTGTTGTTGTTGTGGGGTGTTTTGTTTGGGTTTTTATGTTGTTGCTGTTTTCTGTTTTGTTATATTTTTATTTTATTTTATCAAGGTAGTTATTTCGAATGAAATGATTTTCTTGTTTCATAGTTACCGCCCATATGTTATGTAGCTGTGCTATTGTTTCTTTTGCCATGAAAAGACGGAAACGAGTTTTCAATATCGCAAATGCTGTAGTTGTCCACAAATCTAATAAAATTCACACTATCGGTCAACCTTTAAATAACAGACCTAAACCTTTATTTTCAAAAGTCAAATTGATGCAAGGATACGGACAGTTGTGTGTGTGTGTGGGGGGGGGGGAGATGCACGTAGGGGGTGAGATAATTAATTTATACTTATTTTCTTCAGATTGAGTTGTGAAGCTATAGGCTAGTAGACCACATTCTCTCCAGGAGATTGCTATACTTATGTTTGGGTATCTAGCGTCATTAATAAACAGGACATTCTTCGACAAGATAAATTAGCCTTGGGATGTACTGGGCATAATCCACAATCAAACTCAAACTATCTATCTATTTATCTATCTATCTATCTATCTATCTGTCTATCTATCTATTTGTCTATCTATCATTCTATCTACCTATCTGTCTATCTATCTCTACCTTTCTCTCTCCCGGTCTAATTCAGCCCAGTCAGTCAATCAATCAATCAATCAATCAATCAATCAATCAATCAATCAATCTCTCTCTCTCTCTCTCTCTCTCTCTCTCTCTCTCTCTCTCTCTCTCTCTCTCTCTCTCTCTCTCTCTCT
>JAOYNN010278060.1:0-10264 GCA_025770095.1 Goniobranchus kuniei
ACATACATAGCCAAGGTAACCTGGTTCATGTAGAAAACATACATAGCCAAGGTAAGCTGGTTCATGTAGAAAACATACATAGCCAAGGTAACCTGATTCATGTTGAAAACATACATAGCCAAGGTAACCTGGTTCATGTAGAAAACATACATAGCCAAGGTAACCTCGTTCATGTAGAAAACATACATAGCCAAGGTAACCTCGTTCATGTTGAAAACATACATCGCCAAAACCATAATTTGAAACCAAGGAAAGTGCCAGTCTCAATGCCTCATTAGGTAACCACCAATAAACTCCTCTCTTCACCTTAAACCTTACCTGCTATCCAATCACAGCCATATAGTCACTTAGCACCAGCCCATTGAAACAGACCCTAGCCAGTCAGGCTAAGACTTCTGGACAACCAAAGACGATGCGCTCGAAATTCTTTCAATCTCATGGGTGGGTGACCAAGAGGGAAGGGGTGGTCACTATGGACACTCAAAGGGCGATTGGCCTAAATTACGTGGCCCTTAAACGCAACAGGGCCAAAAACGACACTCTTGCAATTCTTTCACTCCGATGAAGGGTGAAGAAAGAGAGGGGAGAGACGGTCACTAAGAATAGACATTAGGCGATTGGTTGCAATTACATACAGCTGTAATTTCAATCAAAGTTTCAGCCAGTGGATGCGGTTGAGGAGTATATGGCTGCTGCCTCCATTGTGATGGTAAAAAGGCTGATTCATAACGTGCACTGACACATTACACCCTCATTTTATTCTGCATATTGAAACGGATAAGGCAATGTCCCATTCATTCAATTTTATGACTGGTTTTTTGACAAAATAAAATCAAATTGTTGGGTAGGAAGGGATTTTTGCTCATTGAAATGGACACTTATGCAACATTTCTCTATTTGAAGCGTCCGCTTTGAGGTCTGTTTTTTAATGAAAAAAATTATGTTTTGTACCAAAAATGGCCACTTAGGAAAAACAGACGGATAGCCATGGGACACATAGCTGATCACTACTGTACTGTTGTTGTTTCCTTTTCCTAGAACAATATTGTTATGCAATTGTGTATATTATGATATAATATGTATATATAGTAAAAAAAAAAAAAAAGAAAAAAAAGCACCTACCTGTGAGAATTAACTATATGGAAAACTGCACTACTTATATGTGTTTTTATTTTCATTTATTTTAAAAAGTGTTAAAGCAAATATTTTCATATTCTCATTCTATCCTTCAATGAGATGTATATTTTTTGCAAATTGTGCACTTAACTAGACATTTCCGTAAGTCTGTTTGATATAAGTTGTTTGTTTTTTTTCATTTCCTCTTTGCTTAAAAAATCATCAAAGAAATGATCTAACTAATATTTTTCAAAGTTTTCTGGTACTAACATTCATAATATCTTATTTTGTATTTATCATTTATCAGGCTAATCTAAGAGCTGGAAATGAGGAACTTCACAATCATATTGCAGAACTTCAACAGGAAGTGGAGTCACTACGAACAATGGTGGAAACAGTCACGAAAGAAAAGGTCTGCCATCTCCTCATACTGAACATTAAGGACATTTGTTGCTCACATCAGTTTTATATGAAAAAAAAAAAATAATAAAAAGCTTTGAAGTAAGACAGATGCTTTTTTGTTACTGAGCAATGTATTTACAATATATGTTTTCAATATATACTCTCCAAAAAAGAAACGCATGCTCTTACTGGATTGCAAATTATGTAGTGTACTAGAAATGCAACAACTTTAGATAGGATTGAACCAAAACTTAGAAATTTTTTGGAATTTGTTGGAAAGACTTTATTTATCAAGATTTAAGTTTATAGGAAAAATAAACCCAATCTTGACAATGATTATTTTCGTGCTCAAAAAAGGGAGATCATTCAATACCAGGAGTGTCCCCGCTGCTTACTGGAGTGCTGCATATCTTCTGGGCATGGAACTGATGAGATTGGCAAATTATGGCAACAGATGTGGCTTGCTACTCATCCTCAAGGTCACAAAACAATGCATCTGGTGTGGCAGGGGCAACAACGCTGTTTAAAACATTCCAAACATGTTCGAGGGGGTTGAAATTCGATGAATTTGAGGGCCAGGGTAGAGTCTGCACATTGTTTCTTTGCAGGAAGTTCTCAGTGATGCTTGCAGTATGGGGTCTGGAGGAGTGTGAGTGCTTGGAGTGTCAGGATGTTGTTGATGTTAACTTGGGCATCAAGGTTTCCTTGAATGAAAACAAGATTACTCCTGCCAGTGTGGCTGTTTGCTCCCCACACCACACCCACCTCCACCATGTGCAGGAGCCTATAGGCATGAAATCTCTAGATAACATGTCTGTCCACTCGAAGGCACTTGTCTTATTGAGAAAGGAGAATTCTGGATTTATCACTGAACCAAAAGTTTTTCCATTTCTGTAGCCTCCAATTGTGGTTTATGGCGGAGTCAATTGGTCAGCAGTCAGCATCACCGGGCAATGTGCATGAAAGCCTGCTTGGTGAAGACGGTTCCTGACTGTCTGCTGGGAGACAAAAGTTACTCTTCAAAGTTGTTGGACTGTCTGTGTTGCTGTCTGTAAGTGATTCCACATGTGGAGAAGCCAAATTCGTTTGTCCTCAGTAGAAGTTGCCGCCCTTGACCAGCTGGACCTTGTTCCATCATCACAGGAGTGGGATTGCTGGAACATATCAAAAAGTATACCAATTGATTGTCGACTGTGCCACGTTGAACTGAGCAGCAACTTCAGTTTGGCTCTGTCCGGCTTGTAAACAGCTAATGGCTTGGTGTTGATGTTCACGTGATAGCCCCAGCATCGTCCACCTCTGACTTTTTAATTGATTCATTCAAATTTTCCATCCCATTTATAAGGATCACAAACACAACTCATAAACCAAATTTTGAGAATTTTCTCAAGGGAAGGCGAGTGTGGTGGCATACGTTTGGTAAAAAATAAATGAATTCAGAGAAAGCCCACTTCGGCAGAAAGGGAACAAAAGACAAATGATCATTGTGAGTTGCTCAAGAACACAATTCATACTTGCTGTTGAATGCAAAAACAAGTCTCCAAACTCACTTTGACCTCTAGCTTTACATTATTTACAAGGAATCTTGGGTATGCGTTTCTTTCTTTCGAGATGTTTTCTGCTGATTTAATGTCAATAAAAGAACATGCATTCCTCCTAACCCATCATCACCCCTCACCCATTGGCTCGAGCATTAGCATCTAGGCTTAGATTTATACATATAAAACAATCTTAATTTGAAGTTTCCTTTTCAGAACAGCGATTTCCGATTATAGTTTTCTCTCCTTTCTATTTTACATCACCAAACTTACAGATATTTAATGTAGGCCTAAATATGTGTATGCCACAGTAAGCCTTGTCTCATTGCCACGTAGTGAACTTCATTAATACACAGAATAAATCTATCTGAATCTAATTACACTATGTGCTGAAAATTGGCTAGTCAGGGGTCAATCAGGAACTTGTTTTTGTTGAATTTGCTCAAAATTTGTTCAAGAATCGGTACATTTTGATAAATGTTGAAATAGTCTGCTACTAGGCAAGAAGGGTTCTCATTCTACTTTACATTACAAAAATCTTTTCATTCTCCATTTAGCATATACCAACTTTTTTTCATGGCAATGGTTTTATACCAGGTGCCATTCCTGAAACAACCAAGCTTTGAGCTTGGAAAGTAATGAAAGAAGAGATGGAGGGAAAGGAGGAATGTTATGACTTTTTTTTTGTCTGGGCGGCAGATTTTCAGCCTATGTATCTACTTTTTTAAAAGCAAAGTTTTGTTGTACGTGCACATGGGACCTCTGAGTTTAGCCTCCATCTCTGATAGGACCAGGCAGTCAAAGCTTACCACTGAATTAGCCAATTGAAAAACTAAAAAAATCAATTTTTTTTAGAAACCAGCACTAGTCCCAGTTTGAAGCCACACCTTTTCGCTCTTATGGCACATGTCATAATATAATACAACATTGCTTACCTTTATATTGTACAATAAAATGGTATAAATATTTTAAATCTACATATATTAAAGACAGTGAAAATAGAAAATAGTTTACATCAATACAAATCTAAGACTGTCAAGTTTCATAATGATGTTGTTTGTTATGTCAAAATTAAATGTGTTCTCATCATGAACTACAAAAAGGTTGGGTTTTTTTTTTTAATTTTAAATGTATATCATTGTAAGAACCACATAAAAAGGTTATTCTGTTCGGATAGGCTTAATGGCATGGACCTTTCTGAATCATTGACCCGACCACTCAAAGTGGCCAATGATGAGTATCAAGTTTATATGATTCATTTCTTGATTTTTGACTCAAAATTCAGTGCATAATTTCATTGGCCTTCTTAGCAAAGCTTTTAATACTGGTATCAAGAAACCTACGAGGAACATTTTCTTAATGCATACAATGACTTACTTGTTTTGTTCATTCTTGCACTACAGGAAGAGGCCATTGAAAACTGTCGTCTGCAGATGGAAAAGCAGAGGACATTGGATTTAGAGAAATTGAAAGAAAAACTACTAAAGGTAATTGAGTTTTATTCCTGTAGGATACAAATAAATTCTAACGGTATTTTTAAAATTTAGACATAGCATAATGTTTTCCCTCGTTGTGTAGATTTTCTAATATTTTCATGTTAGTTTAAGAATTTAATGAGAATAATGAGAATTGATACTGAACTATAAACAAAATGTTCCCAGCTTATAAGCTTAATTTGGGAAAGGCCTGTTTTCTTATTTCTGTTGTTTGATTTATTTGTCTGCACATGAACATTTTTATTTTTATTTTATTTTTTAACTTTTGTATAGACATAGCATTATTATCTTGTTATCAGATATAAAAACCACTTAGGCCTATATAGTGCAAAACACAAACTAGTAATGGATTGCAATTTCCTCATTCCAGCTCATTGCAAAAATTTTGATACCACTACCTTTATAAGCCTGCATATTGTTTTTCTCCCTTTTATCAATTATGGTAAATGAGATTTATTTATTTTCAATATTTATTTACATTTTAGAAAAGTATGTTCAAAGTATACAGTGCTGTATATACATTCATTGTTTTGACCTTTGCCAAATTCCCTTAATTTGTTTCTCTTTTTTTTATCTTAAACAAGAGGACAGGAGATTTTAAGTTATAGAACTCATGGCCTAGACTTTTGAATGTCTTTCACAGTTGGAGATTGATGCAGTGGATTGTAGTCAAATTTTGGCAGACCATAGTATTATATATCCTTCTGTCAACAACAGTTTTGGCTTTGATCTTAGCCTGGAAGAAGACAATGTGTGTCAATTTGTGAAGGGCCAAAGAATCTAGGGATCAATTTATTGCCCTTGATTTTTTAAATTTGCAGTGTCCTTGTAGATGCTGACATGTTTAAAGTGGAAGTAGATCTAGCTAATGATCTAACACATTCTTACCGTTTGTTTGATTTTCAATGGTGACTGGGTGACATTACACGTTGAAACTAAGGCTTATAATAGTTTTGGCAAGTATACAAGCTATTTGATTCTCACACAGACATTATTTCTATGATTGTGCAGTTATACTCAAAAAACTCTTCAAATGAAATTCAAATTCAAATCAAAGGTATTACATATGCACGAACATAATCAAAATGCCAAATGTATGGAATAATTACAAGTGACAATCGTTAAAAGTTAGATATCAAAATTGTTCCCCCAATCAGAGAGCTTATGTGAAAGATGAATGAACCGCTATATTCCTCTTCCTTTTTCCCTTAATACAAATAATCAGAAATAGGAAGGACAGCAAGAAAATCCTTTTTTGTGCTAAATTAGAATTGAATATAAATCGTCATTTCAGTTGGAGATCGACGCTGTAGATTTGAGTCAAACAGAGGCCCAATTTCCACAGTACACTCCCAACGTCAGCTTTCGGCTCGATTTCAGTCGTGACAGTGATGAAATCATGCCTGGCAATGTTTGTGATGTTTGCTTTGAGTTTGGGCTTGTTGTGTTGGATGAATTTTCACCCTGTGTGCAGCTCTCATACTTTAAACATTTTGGGGACAAGAATGCTACCAAAGTCATTTAACTTTTTTTTTTATTTTGCAATTCAAAATCGTGCTCACCATCAACTCAGGACTCTTGTAGAAATACTAAAACTTTTGTCATTTTCCTTCTTAGCACTATGGTAGGAGGTAAAGGGTAGGGAAGAAAGAATTTGAAAGAGGAATAAAAGTATTGTCAATTAATATACATGACTTAAACTTCTTGAACTGATTTGAATTGAGTTTGAAATTATCCTAATGTAAATGACTAAATGAATGGCTGCAAAAAATTAAAATCATGCATGTGTAATGGGCCACCATTCCTTCAAGCCCCGGTTTTTGGTAAAAAAGTTGTGCACTACACATGAATTTTTTACTCTAATCATATTTCTATGAGGTGAAACATGGCATTGATGTACTTCAAAAGTCAGTGCTTCTTTTGAAGTATCAAATGTATTTGGCTCTTATGCTAATGGTACCAAGTGAAAATTGTTGTAATTTAGAGAGGTTCTTACGATAACCTTTTATCTCCATCAAAGTGAAAAATGGTTGAAGTCTGTGGAGCAGTGAACCAGAACCAAATTGAGATTTTGTTTATTATAAAATGAACATCTCTTGTTTGACTAAATTCCAGGGAAATCAGAGAAGTACCAAGAGATTACTTTTTACAGGCTTAAAAAAAATCAAATTGTAATGATGAAATAATTTGATAATTTAGTAATGAAGCAAGTACCATAATTTTTGGACTCTAAGGTTAAACGTTTTGCTCCAGCCCTCGATCCAGTGGCTTATAGCTCAATGCTGTCAATGCTAGGATTTTTTCAATGAATTTAATAGTGATGATGATGTTCAGTAAAGGTAGATATATTTATCTCCACTATATCTTCTACTGTTCATTATTGTTATTGTTTTTATCTACTGTACTGGTATTTTTATTTTTTTTTTTTGGTAGTCCTGTGGCCTTTAGTCCTGTGCAGCTTATCGCAGAAAAAATTATTTTTTTAAAAAAAATTTGGTGGTGAGCCTTATAATTTGGAGTGGCTTATGGTCCATAAATTACTGTATGTACATCTGAATCTTATGTCTCCTTTAATTATGAAGATTCTGACATGTTTTAATTACAAAATCTATGCCCATTGTGATTCTCTTTGTTGGAACTCTTCACACATCCTTTGCTGGGTTTAAAATGCGCTCTCTGAAAATATCAATGGTTTCTGCCGATGTTGTTTCTCTCGGTTATCTGTTCCATTCAACAACTGTTCTCGGGTAGAAGGAGAATTTTCAAAAGTTGGTGGTTGTTGATATTGGTACGAAACTGAGGTCATGGGTTGTTCTTGATGGTGTTACAGGTTTCTGGAGGTCGTTGTTTGAAATGGCACACAGCTTGTTATTTGTCTTATAAAGCATAATCAGGCGAGCATTTTTTCTTCGTGTTTGCAGCGAATCCCACTGTAATTCTTTTAACAAGGGGATGACGCTTGCTGTGTTTTCATATTCTCCAGTGACAAAACGTGGGCCCCTCCGTTGAACCATTTCCAATTGATCTATTTGATATATACATGGAGATTCCACACTGTGTTGGCATATTCCAAAATCGGTCAGATTAATGATTTAAAAGTCATTTCTTTCACCCTCATAGATTTAATTTTCAAGTTACTTTTGAGAAACCCCAATGATTTGTTTGCTTTTGTTGTGATGTTATTTATATGTTTGATCCAATTTAGATCAGATCGTATCATAGTTCCTAAGTTTCTGGCCAATATTACGTGCTCTAGTTGGTGATTGTGCAATGTGTAGTTGTGCGTTGTTGGATTTCATTTTCTAGAGATAGACATAACATTGCACTTTTCTAAGTTGAATTCCATGTAATTTCTTAGTTCCCAAGTGGCCAGTTTATCAAGATCGTCTTGCAGAGTTGCAGCATCAGAGTTTGATTTTACTGTTAAGTATACAATTGTATCGTCTGCAAAGAGCCACACTGCTGATGTGAGATTTTCTGCTAGATCATTGATGTAAAACAGAAATAAGGTAGGACCCAGTACTGAACCCTGGGGAACCCCTGACTCCAGCGCTACCGGGCATGAAGTTTCTCCCTCAACAACAACTGATTGGGTTCGGCCATTCAAGAAGTTTTCAATCCACCTGTTTACCTTGCCATTTGTTCCATAATTTCGGAGCTTGTGACATAGGATGTTGTGGTTGACCTTATCGAAAGCTTTCGAAAAATCCACGATGAAGACGTCAGTCTGGTAACCTTTTTCCACTGACTTAAAGACATCATCTATAAAGCTAATTAACTGGGTTTTACATGATCTTTTTTTATATATAACCATGTTGCCTTTCATCTGTCCACTGTCAGGAGATTTCTGGAATATCACTCTAAGGCATGGCGAGATGCTCCCTGCCAGTTCTTTTAAGATCTTGGAAAAAAATTTTGTCTGGGCCACAGGCTTTTGTGGGATTCAAGTTATTAAGAAGTTGTTCGATTCCTTGCGTCCTGACCTTGATGTCTGATATAGCAGGTTGTTTGTCTTCAATGTGGCTGCTCGAGTCCCTTATGCAATTTTCAGCTATATGTTTTAAGGTAAAGGGCTGCTTTTTGGAGAACACAGACCGAAACTGTTCATTAAGGGCTGTTGCCCTATCAAGAGCAGATGTTACAATTGTACTATTCTTCTTAATTGGGGTTATGCTGTTACTATCAGTCTTCATGTGTTTGATGTAGGTCCAAATTGTTTTATACCAACATAGGGACTTCCATTCTCATCAGATCTAAACATGTTTTCGACATATTTCCAATACTGTACCCTCAGTTGTTTTTTAATTTCGCGCTTAAACTCCTTGTATTTGTCTGCATATTGTAGGTCTCTAGTCTTCTTATGTTTCTTATAGAAACGGTCCCTGCGCTTAATAAGCCGTTTGATGTTGCCGGGGATCCATGGTTGACTGTTCTTTTCTTTACACAGCTTTTGGGGAATGTATTCTTTGATCCTAATTCTAGAGCATTTTAAAATTGTAACCAAAGTTCTTCGACATCGAGTGTTTCACAGTCCTCAATTATATCTCCAGCTGTTTTGTTCATATAGACTCTTAGACCATTCCAGTCTGCTTTTCTATAAGGTAGTATGTGTCTTGGTATCTGTCTAATATTTTTGGAACTGATATCCATGTCAATGTAGGCTGCATCGTGATCTGAAATCCCGGGTATGACCTTTTGTTGAGATACCAGCCCAGGGTTGTTAGTGATCATTAGGTCCAAGGTGTTGTTCAGACGAGTTGCACCTTCAATCATTTGAGTCAGGGCACAATCGTCCAGTGCGTTGTCAAAGATTTGATGCAGATTGACGTAATTTGAATTTTTCTTGAGGGTTTTATTTTCCCAATCCCACCCTGGAAAGTTGAAATCTACCCCTATCATAAAAGTGCCATTTGAGATGTATTTGATCTTATTGATAGATTTAATAAAAAGTTCAAGACCCTCTTCATCACTAAATGTCAGGGCGATGGTACGCACATATGTAAAGTGCTTTGCAACCGGGTATTTCGATTTTTGCCCACAAGATTTCACATTATTTATTCTTCCAAATCTGAGCTCACTAAGTCATTCAGTATAGCTAAGAAAAGTCCCCCTCCAAAAATGTTACGGTCTTTGCGATAAATGGTGTAATGGGGATAAAAGAGTTCGTTATTACTTATGGATGGGTCTAACCAAGATTCGGTGCCTATGATAATATGTGGCTTGACTGCTTCTGTTATGTTCAGTAATGAAGCCCGTTTATTCCTAAGATACTGGCAGTTTATGTTGAGAATCTTCAAGTTTTCATTTAACAGGGCATGCCTCTTTTGATTGAAACGGCCTGAGTTGTTCACTGATGTGCTTTGATCTTTTAGTTCAAAATGCGATCATTGTGCGTTGGATCTTCCACAATGTTGGGAATAATTCTATTTCCCTTGGTCCAGAAGCTGGGTTTCAATCCTACTCTTGGCTTTTGTCCTGCCTAGTTTTGTGTGTAAGGTGTCTGTTTTGTGTTTGGCTGCAGTGGCGGGTTGGTTAACAACGTCATGTCCGGTTTCCTCACATAAGAACGAGAATCTTTTCTATAATGCCAGGCCTACTGCTATTGTCCCATCCTCAAATTGTCTGCACGAATGAGAATGAGAGTGAGTATGTGAAGATTGTAGCTGCCCTAGGTGCATTGTCTAGGACTCTCTCTCTCTCTCTCTCTCTCTC
>JAOYNN010278171.1:0-10263 GCA_025770095.1 Goniobranchus kuniei
GATAGAGCCTGAATAGTGAATAGTCACAAGCATTAAGATTTGGTGATGATCCCGGACACTTTTTTTGTTTTCAAACAAATGGATTTGACATGTTTCTTTTTCTAAAAAATGGCGACCAAACAAAAAATACCAATATTCAAAGAAAACACTCCTGTCAGTCTAAAAATAAACCTAGACCTATGAAATTTGAGTTTGATATTACAAATAGTCAAACTTACGAATTGTACACAGTTTTACGGCAGGCCCCTCCTCAGATCGGCTCGCCGGGGGTTGCGGGGCTAAGGTATCGAAACACCATATACAACATATTAAAGAAATCTTTTTTTTTTCTTCTTTCAGGAGTCAAAGTTCTATTCAGAGTGGCTTTGGTGTTACTAAAAGTTCTATTGGAAGGCCATGAGAACCAGTCCCTTTGTCCGTCATTTTATGAAACCTTAGAACGCTTACGAATGAGGAAGCTTCCCCCAGAACTACAAGACGATGAATTTATATTCAGAGAGGTGTGTTTGATTAAGACCATTGATGTCAGTTGAATTTGAATTTTGTGAGTGTTACACATAATACAGGATGTCCCAGAAAAAAAGTATACGATTGGTAAAATTTTATTTGTTGGTCAAAAATCAAAGAGTTTGCACCATTTTAAACCAAAAGAAACAAATTTTTGTGTTGTTGAGCACATTATGTAAAAAAAGAACGACCTTAGACCTATATTTGTGTCTGCTAGCTGTGACTGTTTACTAATGCAAGCATGGAATTTTTGGAGATTGTCT
Source organism: Goniobranchus kuniei (assembly GCA_025770095.1). Taxonomy (NCBI): domain Eukaryota; kingdom Metazoa; phylum Mollusca; class Gastropoda; order Nudibranchia; family Chromodorididae; genus Goniobranchus; species Goniobranchus kuniei. The sequence goes on from JAOYNN010278171.1 coordinate 771, forward strand.
TCCGTTAAGAAACTCAAACTATCCCTGGCCTTCACGTAATTCTCATTTAAACCCCTACAATTACTTTCTATGGGGCTAACTTAAAGATTGAGTCTACATCAGTCCGTTAAAAATAGCCCTGACTGAGCTAAAACAGAACATCAGGTGAGAAGTCTGTGCAATCTCACCAGACACAATTATGCAAATACGCAAGAATTTCAATCATCGGCTTAGGTTTGTTATCAAAAATGGTGGCTGATGGATGGAACTTTTGATCAATTATTAGGTACCAATGAACAACATTGCCTTTTTTCTTGAAATTAGTATGTAAATTATCTTATTTGACAGATTAGTTTCATTATTGTTAAGATATTAATCGTACACTTTTTGGGGGAAAGCCCTGTAATTGGGTCATGCAATGTTCATCCATTGGTCAAATAATGGCGCAAACCAACTGGAGACAAGAATACAGCGTTTTTTATCATTTTATTATTTTGTTGGCAGATTACTTTGAAGAAAGATATGTTATTATTTATACCAAATTGTGGATTATTTTTTGTAAACATTTGCAATCATCAATCATCATTTAATAGTAAAAACCCAAAATAATCTGATAGGAACAGAGGGTCTGTTTAGTTTAAAGGCACATATTTCCAACATGCTGATTTTCAGCACAAAAATGTGAAAACAGCATCAGAATTATGCCAACATGCAGTTGAAGGAGGAAATGTGGATAAAATTTGAAAGTTGGTTATGTCAGGCCATTTTTTTTTTTAACCCCAGCTACTACTTTCGTATCCTGTTAGAAGAAGAAGAAGAATGAGGTGATTGTAATCAATGCTTTGTTTGAAAGTTTATGCTACTTTGGTGTAGGTACCAGGGCCCTCAACTGTGAGGTGAAAGAATAGACCTAATGCTAGTACTCCTCGTGCATGCAGTAAAAGGCTGCTAAGGGTTAAGTGAAGGCTTTCTCTATCAACTGTCTTCTTCTGTCAGGCTCTCTTTTGTGTCCTTGGAAGAGAGAGTTTTGATGGGGGAGGGAAGTAGGCATTGTTCAGTGGCTATCCCCCATTCATGTGTATTGCATGACTTTCAAAAATACCAACAGGGTCATTTGCTATCTTGATAGTTCAAGTACTTTCTTTTTACACAAAGGGCGGTAGAAAATCCTGGGTGGTTGTCGTGTGCACAGTTTTGAACTTGATGGCCATTAACAATAAGTAAGGTTTTTTCGAGAATTTTTTTTTTTTTCTCTGTAAATCATCTCTTCACCATTTTTAGTAATGTTTTATATGCATTTTGCCTAATATTTATTTTATACGTCTGTTATCCTTTTTGGCAACTTCTTTTCCTCATCTAGAATTGTTTTCTCTACTTTTGCTTTCACCCTTACTTTAAACTAGCCTTTGGTCTTACAGTTGCATTGTGCGCTGAAATGACATTTGTTGTCAAATAGAGCCCTAAAACACCAAATAAACAAACAAACACTGACAGGTGTTGTCTGAAGTCCATTAAAGAATGTAAATTACAATGAAATTATCATCATAAAGATATAGATATTCTTCCATACGTTCAATCTATTCGACTAAATCCATATCAGATCATTCTTGATCACACTCTGCTCCCTTGTGGGAATTGTCAGTGGAGTTTACTAAATGAACCAAAAGACTTAAATGTTAACCCTGCTGAAGCAAATGCCAGTAAAATGTGTCATGGCGCAGCACAATCTGAGAATCACGCAGGTAGTGAATCAGGGACGAAAGGCAATGGGAATGCTTTGTCTTTGGGTCATTGACCCCCGACCTACTTGTGTGCAAAATTTTTATGCTCCATGAAAGGAAATTGACCCAGAAGTTATATTTATCTAAAACTAAAAGAAGAGCCAATGATATTGCAAGTTATTTTATGTTCATAGGTAGTCTAGTACTTTTGTTTTCAACCATCCTGTGGGAGCTTGGGATCCAGAGATTCGCCTGCCTACAATGAAAGTAGGTCATGAAGGCCTCGACATAGAATCACACCTCCGGTAAAATCTTAAGCCTGAGCAGGGTTTAAACTTTGTTTTATTTTCTTTAATGAAATCATCTTTCATTTCCAAATCCCAATTTTTATCTTGTGTTTGCAGGCCTTGCACCTGGGCGTGAATGAAAAAGACATGCAGAAAGAGCACCTGAAACAAGTAGCACGTAAAAAAGCGGCACGGGAGGCTGCTGAGAGGGAGAGTTCAGGCGGAGGAAGCAGTCGAAAAGACGGGAGAAGTAAAAGAAAAACGTAGCAATGCAGGGAGATTGGCTCTGTCGTCATGTGATTTTCATTCTTGTTAAAGGGATCATTATGTGTGTGTGTGAAGCTCCAATAAGTGACTTTATGTGATTGTATGAGACATAAATGATGAACTGTCAATCCTGTGACTTTGATGCTAAGTTTGTGCACACAGAATTTTGATACCTAAGAAGCAAACTGAACGAAACCTTCAGCAACCGAAGACTTTCTGAAAAGATTCACTGCAAATTGAGATATGCCCGAATATTTGTTGGCAGTGCCAGACCCTAAACGCAAGTGAAGTCAAATGGCACTTTACTTCTCTTACCTTTGATAGCCTGGTGGTAGAGCGTCCACGTACGAGTCTGGAGGTTGCGAGTTCAATCCCCAGCCAAGTCATATCCAAGACTGTAAAATTGGCGAGTACTGTTACATGATGCCATGTCTTTAACAGCTGATTTAATACAGAACTGGTGATTTGGACCGATGCTTGTCATCGTTTCTGGTATGCTTTAATTTACTATTAGATTTCGGATATACATTTTGTTTTGTCAATGAATGAAATCAATAAGAAAGGGAGCGTTCATACAATGCACCTCCATTGCAAAGCTCCATGCACTTTAATGTTATAAAGAGAAGGACAATAAGCTTACAAAAACAGTTGTATCCCCCTGAATATTCCATTTTTAGTAACGAATTTGAGGTTTCTTTCACTTTGCTTCTTAGGTTTTATTTTGTTATTATTTGTTTTGAGACCAAACACATGAGATGTAAAATGCTTTTGTGAAGGGCAGTGATTTTTTTGTTTTTAACTTTTGACTTATCAAGGTACTTTTGAAACATAATCATATTTTAACATTTGTTTTGTTTCATCAAATCATATCAATGATTGTAGCATAGTCATTTCAGTATTTGCATCATATACACTTATCGTCACTGGGCTAGCCAAATTGCACATCTCAGAGATATGCCAAAATGCAACTAGCATTCATCACAGTTATAGAGATTGATGGTAAAATTATTCAAATGCGCCGACGCAATTTTTAACAAAAACAAACAAGCAAAAGTACAAACATGTGGACTATTAATAAAGAAATGATACAGGTTTTTTTTTCAATTATCTGTGAAGTACAAAAAATGAGATGTGCCATTTTGCTTGCCCAGTGACGATATATGAGATCTATTTTGGCCTGCGACTTAATTAATTTTTACCACAACAAATTTCCGCACACATGCTCATGTAATTATTTTGTTTTGTTTTGTTTGATCTTTCGTATTTTTAATGGATGGGAGGAAAGCTATGTACTCTTTTTATAGGCATTTTATGAAGCAGTAAAAACCCACACACTTTGACTGTACATTGAAAACTTTAATATATAGTAGGCTTATATAGAATTGTATGATTAATGTGTTGGCTGTTGAATCTTAGTTTAAGCTTGTATACATATGAGATTACCAGCATTGTTGTGATTCTCTAATTTACTAGTACTAATGAAAGAGAACAAACGTTTCCTGTAGCAACCGTCTGTACAGATCGGGGCCCCGTTGCCTAAGGCGAGGGCTCGCAAACAGTTTTCCTTTTCGGGGCCCTGCTGAGATTCCCGTGGATCAATTGATGGAAAAAGCTAATAGTAGAGATATAGTCTACATGGCCTATATAATTATATAGTTATCCCTCCTTTTTTATATTTACCTTTAAATAAGAATAGTTCTCCCAACTTTGCTGGTGACATGTGCAGTTCATGGCGACCCTCTGTGCCACAATGAAACATACTTGTCACGTGATTCTCTTTTTCCATCAATTGATCCAGGGGAACCTCGGCAGAGCCCTGAAAACGGAAAACGGTTTGCGAGTGCTTGCCTTAGGCAACGGGGCACTGTTGTCATCTCTCCTCTCTCTCTGTCATCCTATAACCTACGAGCTTGGGATTTTCCTTTTTAATAATGATAATAATACAGGATGATCCATTTATCATGCAACCCATGGGACATTGGGAAAATCCATTAATTACCTGAAATCCTTACTGAAAGTGTGCACCATCAGGCCAAAATCTAATATGATGAGATTCTGGTGTGCAATGAAGCCTATAGAATGGGCTTATAGAGGCTCCATGCATTGCGTTTTTCATGCATCACCCTGAATTACCTATTTGTAAAAATAGCTAACAAATTAGATGGATTTTGGCCAGCCGTCTACTAACATATTGTCACTGTGTCTTTGTTGCAAGATATATATTTTTCTTAGCAATTTGCCTCCTGCATAAGCCTCAGTTTTTTAAAGGGGTAAAGTTACTCTTGAATTCAATTTACAAGAGAACCTCTCGGATCCTGTAGTGTATTGAAATCCTTAGCTATCCTAGGCCTTAAATCTGCCTTCATTATGATTATGATTTATTACAGCAAGACACGAGCCTACTGGGTAGACACTCAAATTCAATTGTTGACCAAAGCTAACATTAAATTGACTTGGGCCAAGACGTGCTTCCACTTAGCTCCTGATGCCCCCAAACAACTTTGAAGCTGACTTTGTAAAGCTCCGATATCAATGGTAAATTTTGACGTCATGATTGTGTAACAGGTCAAATGGTTTGGGGTCCTCGTGTCTGTGACCCTTAGAGAGAATTATTTTTATATGTTTGTAATCATATTCATCAACTATCATTCCAGTGTTCTTTGAAATTCTATCTCAGTGTGTACTCATGCTAAGTGGGAAGAAAAATCCAAAAACACCTCTCTTGGCTAGGTCGTTCTTTTTTCAATTTTAGAGAAATATTGCATTTGTTTTCTCATGGAACTAGTATATCATATATGCTTTAAATAGATTATTTCAAAGTGGTCAGTCTGAAGCCCTATGCACCAATATTTAAATATATACCAGACATTATTTTGGCAATTTAATAGTGTTGCCAGTATAAACAGGTTATTTTTGGCGTAATCTGAATGAATCACTTGTATCTGTGAGAAAGTATGAAAGTAAAATTTGAGGGCATGCACATTCTTTGATAGCCAGCATCATACATAGATCTACATAATTACTGGAATCGTACACCATTACCAGAATATCATGCATACATAATCACTGGAATCATACAAATATAATTAACTGGAATCAAACATCAAATCAGTGCTCAGATTCTCTGTTACATGATGAAAAACATTCAAGACCAACAAATTTAGAGTTTTGTCAGATTGAAACCCTCACTGTCCCTGTTGGTAAACATAAAATTCTTCATAATGACAATGCCCATTTACATACATAAATCACAAACAAAAGATGCTTTGGAACAGCTCAACTCAAAGAATCTTCTGCCACATTCTTTCCACACTTGAAAGAGCAGACCAAAGGAATTCATTGTAAAGATGGCAGCAAAATCCACTCAGCCAATCACAATGGTTCTTCTTCTTCTTCGTTTAGGTAGCCAACGCCACCGTGCTGACGAATGTCACTGTGCTGTGTTGTATGTTTCATCAGTGCCCTGAATTCCCCCGAGCTTTTCAGTCAACGCCATGCATTCTGGCAGTGCATTTCAATCTCTGGAGGTTATTGTGAAGAAGCTCATTTGTCTGTACAATGTGTTGGATCTTATGATGTTGTACGTCTGTAAATGTGTTGTTCAGCCGCTGTGCCTGTTGGTGCTTATTTGAGGCGTTTTCCGTTTAGAGACGTTTATCTGGCGGTGATGAAATTTGAAGAAAGCTAATAGTCTGGCCTGATGTCTTCGTCTCTCATTCAGAAGAAAGTCATGTGACATTTAGGCAGGTGGCATGCGACATTGGGGTCACTTTTGGTGTAAAAGTCCTGAAGGGAATGGAGATGGCTGAGAACATAAAAATACCATTTAAAAAAGGTTCTAAGTAAGCTGTATTTTGATGAATTAAATGTGTAATTCTTTTAGATATTAAACTTTTTTTTTTATTGTTATTTCAGAATGTGTAATAATTGTCAGTATTCCCTCACGGCTGTTTGTTTGGTTTTTTGTTTTATTTTGTTCTGGGCTGCTTTTTTTATTCATTCTGAGGGTAAGGTTGGACAAACTCTTGTAATGAGAGAACAATGTTTTGCATTGTATAATTTCATCCATTATATTGTTTGATCTTGCGTGGATTTCATTTGTGATAATGACTGGTATGTGTAAAGATCCATACAATTTTGGCTAACTGAAATTTTATGAATTATAGCCTTTTGCATTAAGCTGCTTATTGAGTTTTCCTTTGCTCTCAATATCTTTGATTGTGCTACACTGAGTCTTCAGTTGGACCGACCTACTCACAAGAATATGTAGCTTCATGTTAAATGAATTAGGGCCATTGCCTTGTCAGATGGCTTGCTTGTCTTTGCCAAATTTTTCAGCATGACCAGTTTTCCAGTAGAATGACATATATGTAAGCAGTCCTTAAGTTTTGGGTTTCTTTTATCTTGGCTATGTTCTGTCTATCAAATTTTAATTACCTGTAATTTATCATTATGTCTCTATAAGGATTGATTTGGGTTGGTTTTAGTGTACTTAATGTTTTTCATGGTGTGTGTATGTGTGTTGTTGTTTTTGGGGTGTTTTTTCTTTGTTCTTGAGGCAGTAAAATGTCTACTATTGGTTAATCCACATTTATCTCTTAAGAAATTCACTATTAATATGTGAAGGTATCCCTAAAGATTCCTCTTCTTCTTTCTAATTTTGAATTGTCTTTGTCCTATCTTTGTTTTGATTTGTTTTGTTTTTGTGATGAAGAGTCTTTTTTTAAAACAATACATTCATATTGCTTTCACGTGGCAAAGCTTTTCAGTGTTTTTACTTTGTTTTACTGTTGGCATCTGTTGCTTCAGCGATATATTGCCCTTATTTGAACACATTGTGTCTTTCAGCCTTTTGAGGTGGGTTTAGACTATTCTGATATCAGAATGCACGACGAGTAGAAATCAGAAGGTTCCGCGCTTTCTGATTTCCGCTTCCATTTCTATCCTGATTTCCTCTCCAAAAAGATTTTTTTTTTACACTAGGGATTTTATTCGTGAAATGGCGACAGCCTAGGTTCTGAATGTGGTTCACATCATACATTTGGCGTCATTCTATGAACTTACTATTGAGGGCATGTCCAAGAGCTTCAGCCATTCGATGCAGTACATTGGTTCTGGCGTCTTTGTTATGGTATCGTGGGCTTTTTGTGTCCAACAACACAAATTGTGCCTCAAATAATGTGATGAATTGCTCATTCACCACCAATTTCATCACTATGTTGTTTGGACTTTTGATTCCAAAATCAGAATGGAAGTAGAAAGCGTTCTATTTCAGAAAACGAAGGGAAATCAGGAAGGGAAAACAGAACGGAGCCTCTTGTGTTCTGATACAGTCACAGAAAGCCATTTTTGTTTACACTATTATGAAATCAGAATTCTGATTTCAGAACAGTGTAAACCCACTTATATGGATGTATTGGAATGCTGTACATTAATGCTCTATCCTTCATGCTGTAAAATTCATCATGGTTGATATATATCATTCCTGCCTCTATCATCTCTACACACATAAATCCGTTGTTGTTGTTGTTGTGTAGAGGAAATTCATCACATCTTTTGCTTTTTTAATTGCCGTCTGCATTGAGTCAGAAAAAGGAAGGTTTATTATTCTTTATTTCAGATCCAAAATTTCAAACATTTTAAAAAATATTCTGCCATCTGCTTTCCTAACAATACTAAAAACATCCAGACAAACGGAAATTAAGTTTCAAGTAGTTACAACCTCAAGTTGCCCAAATCCCTGGAAACAGTGTGGAAGATCATTTTGGGAGTTTACAAAAAATTGTTCAACTCCGTATGACACTGATAGGTATTGAGCCCTAATGTTCACAAGCATTAGATATGGGGAGGATTGAGGGCAACTGCCATTACAATTTTCAACCCTGTCTGTCACTGATAGGTATTGAGCCATGATGTTCACAAGCATTAGGTATAAAGGATGATTGAAGCCTCACAGCAATTTTCAACCCTGTCTGTCACTGATAGGTATTGAACCATAATGTTCACAAGCATTAGGTATGGGGATGATTGAGGCCAACTGTCATAGCAATTTTCAACCATGGCTGTCACTGATAGGTATTGAGCCATAATGTTCACAAGCATTAGGTATAGGGATGATTGAGGCCATTTGCCATCGCAATTTTCAACCCTGTCTGTGACTAATAGGTATTGAGCCATAATGTTCACAAGCATTAGGTATAGGGATGATTGAGGCCAACTGCCATTGCCATTTTAAACCCTGTCTGTCACTGATAGGTATTGAGCCATTATGTTCACAAGCATTAGGTATAGGGATGATTGAGGCCAACTGTTATCGCAATTTTCAACCATGTCTGTCACTGATAGGTATTGAGCCGTAAGTTCACAAGCATTAGGTATGGGGATGATTGAGGCCAACTGCCATTGTCACTGATAGGTATTGAGCCGTAAGTTCACAAGCATTAGGTATGGGGATGATTGAGGCCTATTGCCATTGCAATTTTCAACCCTGTCTGTCACTAGCCATAATTTTCACAAGCACTAGGTATAGGGATGATTGAGGCCAATTGCCATTGCAGTTTTCATCCCTGTCAGTCACTAATAGGTATTGAGCCATAACAATTACAAGCATTAGGTATGGGGATGATTGAGGACAACTGCCGTTGCAATTGTCAAACAAGTGACTTTCTTCATTGTACAATAATGACCACACAAACCATATCAGTGAATAAAAAAGGTCCTGCCTGGAAGTGTATAGGATTGTGTCATATGGTTTGATTAATCTATTTCATTGGGTAGCTGGTTGGGATAGTGTTTAAAAATAGAAATAAGCACTTCATGAATAATATTTATCACAAGCATTCTTACCCAAGTCAGGGTACCAAACCCTTACATTAGATTTGAATACAAATGTGTTTGTGTCTACCAGGTACCTCTTTTAACTTGTCTGGCTTAGGCTGGGATATCTGACGGTAGAATATAAACTTGTCGTTTTGGGCATTAAAATTTATTACAGTACAGATGTCAGTTTATCAACAATTCGTCTGTGTTATGGATTTTTATTCCTACTATTTATGATACATTTGGTGTATGTTAAGCCAGGCAATGTATACAATATTATCATTGATATGTTGTTAATGTTTTGATGTGATCAAATTCATACTTTGACTGTCAACATCAACAATGGATGGTCTTTTGGAAGTTTGTTTGTTGTTGTTGATTTTTGTTTTTTGTTTTGTTTCGTTTGTTTTGGGGGTGGGG
>JAOYNN010278282.1:0-10263 GCA_025770095.1 Goniobranchus kuniei
CAAACGCAGTAGAAGAAGACAGAGAATAACTTTTATTGAAAGTCTTAATTCATGGGCAATACAGAATGGTAGCAACATCGACCTTATATGGTTAGCTGAGGACAGGTATGAGTGGAAGAACATGATCGCCAATGTTTCAGACACGGTACCCATAGAAGAAGTTTAAATTCACCTTATCCTCATACTTCTTCTAAGCTACACTTTGAGATAAAAAAATGATAATGACTTCACCAACTGAATCACAGGTGGCTAAAATTAAAATCAATGTAATAAAAAGACTATTCGACAGTCATTATATGAATTTAATTTCTTTCAAAGGGAAAGTTTTCTTCATAAATATGATGAGAATTTTCATTTAATCTGCTTTCTTGAAAATCTGAATACGCTATATTGGCAGTTTTTCTCAACTAAATTATTGATTTAATGCTATTTCGTGCTATGATTTCACATTCAGCTGAGTGTTCTTAATAATCTGTTTCTTTGGCATATCTCAATTATGGGGTTGCCATAGCAAATCATCTCTTCAGCAGGCTCTGAGTAATTCCTCGAGCACAATTAAAACTTGACATGGACTAAAGAAAATTTTTTAAAGAGGGACAAGAGAAAATTGAGAATTGTTCGAACTAACTCTGATTGGACAGGAGCTGTCAGGAGTGCTCTTGTATGATTTCCAACTGCTAAGGTATCTTTAAAAATAAGCTTACACCTGTCTGCCATGGGACCACCCACTCAAATCCTACCTTCCACGGGATTAGGGAGCAGAAACATGTTTTGTTTAAGTAATAATAAATTCAAGTTGGCTTGATCTAAGGAACTTGAATGCCAGTGCTTAGCTTTGTCGTGTCATACCAACACATATGACTGAATGGTGCCTGGCATATAGATGTAAATAATCCTGTAACGGTCTGTTTTTTCTTTCTGTTTTTCTGTTGCTCTAAGGTCTTTATAAGAAATTCTGATAAACTCTTTCAGATAGGGGTGATACTTAGTATCTCAAGGGCCATTCTGTCAAAGTAGGAGGTAATTACATTCATAAAATCATCTAGCTCTATGCTGACAAGGTCTGATTGAGAAGAACTTTTTTTTCTTTAATTTCCATTGAACTTTTACATCAAACTATCATTAGTTTTCTGCGTAGTTGCCACTTACTTCCTTCTCTATTTCTTCAGTAGATGGACAAAATTAAACTTAACTAATTCTTAGTTTCAACTCAATATAGAGATAGAAATTATTTGGTTCCTTATGTTACATGTTACATCCTTCCAGTGCAGTCAGACGCCACATAAGGCATAAACCTCTTATCACCAACCAGCTCTGTCTTGTGTTTCAGTAAAGCATACCAAGATTTGACAGACTCAATTGTAAAAGCATCTTTGACATTAGGTTGCCATGGACACTGCGCCATATTGGATTTCACACTTCACAAAAGTATCCTTTCTTTCATAAGTAAATAACTGCAAAACTATTAAACATGTTTGTCTATATTTTCCACACATACTGTCAAATGAAAATAGGTCTTGCTCTTATCTGTTGTAAATGTTTTAATACATAATTTTTAAATTCGGGATAAAGCAACCAGTCCTAATTTTTACCCCAAAAGAACTCCAATTTTTTAAATTTTTTTTAGAGACTATAAAGAGAAAATCAGATGCATATTTCTGACATCTGAAATCCATGTAACATTCATGCCAGTTTCAGGCAAATCAGTTTTAAAATACCAGTAAGGGAATTATGTGTAAAAGACTTCAAGTGGTACATTTTGAGAAAACAGCACCTGAAGTTTATCTTTAATCTTCCTCACAACAATACATGCCTGTATGCCTCTAAACATGCCTGCTTGATAGGCTGGACCTCCCCCTTCTGCTTCATTTTCTTTCAGGCTTTCTGTCTAACATCTGCTTGCATTTTCTTACTTTTTTCTTTTACCTCTTCTGTTCTCTCGAGGGGGCTTTTTTTTTTCAACACATTTGGGTTCTCTCGTTGTACTCTGCTGCTGCTGCTGCAAGTACTGAAATTTTTACCCTCAAATTTGGCAAAAACAGTCATCAGAAACTTGTGTATACACTGTAAGTATGTGTATTGGTAGGATATAATACATTTGCTGGTGCATTATAGCTTGAGCATGGTGATAACAAGTGATTCGATCTAGACCTGACTTTCATGGATTGAAATGATTTTGATGACAGAAAAGTTGAGATACATTTTACCGTTGGTGACAAGGTTACACAAAACAACATTCTTACCCTTAATGACAAAATGATCAATTTACAAGGGAAAGAAGAAGATGTCACCCAACTAAATATGTTCTTGAGTGATTGAACTGATCAGAATTACCAATATCTTAAAATCAATATTTTGAGGCTAAAACCCCATTTCAGAAGAGTTCCTTAACCATACTGGATAGACATTGCAGCTTTTCAGAGAATTAATAAGATTGGTTACTGTTATGGTTTAAATAAAAATTTTTCTTCTTCTTCTTCTTCATCTTCTTCTTCAAATAATCAAACTGGCTCAGTAAAACTGAGTACAACTGTCGAAGCGCCTGAAAGAAAAAAAAATTTTTTACAATGAAAAAAAAATATTTAAAAGTCAGTTCAAGCCTATGATGTCTAGTAGCTTGACTTGAGGGTAATCTCGCAGAGGGACTGCTTGAAAGAGTCCACATCTCTGCGGCATCTGATAGAATCAGGCATTCATTCCACAGTCTAAATGAGCTGGGGAAGAAAGAATTTAGGTGGCAATCTAGATTTGAATGTGGTACTCTATAGTTTTGCCCTTTGTTTTGTCTAATATAAATCTTAGGGTTATTGATTTGGTACATATTAATTGGTATGATCGGTTAAGAGAACCTTTTTGCATACGCAACTGCCTAAAAAAACGGTTTGAATTTTATTCTTTTCATTGCTTTACATATTACATAATATTATGGGGCACAGATGGCCCAATGGTTAAGGCGTCGGCTTGGTAGTGGGAGGTCCGGTGTTCGATTCCCGCCAGTGGCTACTTGTGTTTTTTTTCCCCGAAGCAAGAATAGTCACCCTAATTGCTTCACTCGACCCATGTGTTAAATGAGTACCTAGCAAATAGGCTGCGATTGTCATGTTGTGCAACTTTTACTGTATACTCCCCAAGGAGTATGACTGGCAGGTGATAAAGTATTGTAAAGCGCCTTGAGACGATTCGTAGAAGGGTGGAAAGCGCTATATAAATGCAATCTTTATCTTTATCTTTTTGTTCTGTTTGAAGGTCGTGGTGTATGGATTTTATAAGTCGTCCTCTTAAAATTATTTACGGATTTGTTGCGTTGACCTGTATTTTCTTAAATACATGCATAATCTCTTTACCCTTTACCACCGTATGGCCGGCGTATCAGTTTGGTGAATTGATGTAGCGACTCCAAATTTGAGATGAACCAGATAAAGAAAAAGAAGATGTGCCTGTAGCAATAAGTCTTACAAATTGTAATTAATGTACTGCGCCTTTATAATAATAATTAACACAATGCTATGTATAACATAGCTGTAAACAATTAATTTATGTTGTTTGACCATTTTGTCTTTATTCACACAGAAAGTAGGAGAGTTGGAGCAGTTATTATCACAGCTAGGAGATGACGCAATGAAAGATGACGCAAGCCTCAAATCTGCTGCCTTATTACACAAAAAAGTTCTAGAGCTTCATCGCCAAGAGCATTCACCAGTCCATTTGTCTATAAGATGTGAGTTGTTGACTGTTTGACTTGATGTTGGGCCACAGCACTTGCATAGAATCGTGTACACCTGACATTGAGTAATTTTACAAGATATTCATCACAAGTTGTTTTTGAATAGTGGACATAACATCGCAATGAAACTCTATCAATTTGTGTTCAATGCTTGCATAATGGAATACAATTCCCGGTTCCTTAAAGAAACCTCAATGGTCGCTACTCATCTGTTTCGTCTTTTTGTTCTGTTGTCGTTGTTGTCTTGCTCTTCGAAGATCTCCTCCTCCTTCTCTCTTCCTCTTCCTCCTCTCTTCCTCCTCCTCCGACTCCCCTGTCTTCTTCTTCCTGCCCTTCTCTTCCTCCTCTTCCTCCTTCTTCTTTTCCTCCTCCTCTCCTTCTTTTCCTCCTTTCTGTCTTTCTTTCTTTCATTTTCATTCATTCATTCTTTCTTTATTTATTTATTTATTTCTTTCTATTTTCTTTCTTTCTTTCTTTCTTGCGTTGTCTTGTTTTATATATAGGTTTCACATTGTGAAGATTGCCTAACTTGCGTTGGCTTGGTCACTATTCAGCTTTCCCTTTTTATTTGGGACGCCCCTTATAGTTTTACTGTACACCTTCTTTCTATCATTATGTCGAGTTGAAGCAGGCATGCCTTGCCCTCTTCTAGTTATACAAATGATATCTAAAGCAAAACTAACTTGTTCTTTTATACTCCCAGCCTATAACCCAAACGAGATGGATTGCGCATCCATGTACTCTGAGTTGAGTGCCGTCACAACTACCATGTTTGTCACCGAAGATTCGCCTACCAAATTGTTAAAGAACCGCTTTCAGAGCAGCAAATGGAGTGGAGAGTCCATTGAAATGGCTGGAGTCAGGTTTGGTCGAAACCCTTTTCTTTCTTCCTTTATATTTGGTTGGTATAGCCGTTTGGCATCTGTACTTGAGATTGTACAGGCTAAACATTTTATTTGTACCAAGGATAAGACTTGGTTGAAACTTTTTGTTTGTCCAAGAAACTCATCCCGACTGAACAGTTTTAGTTGTATCAGAGTGTGGGTTTGGCTGAACATTCTAATTGTACCAGCAATTGGTCATGGCTGAATATTCTACATGTACCAGATATGGGTCATGATTGAATATTCTACATGTACCAGATATGGGTCATGATTGAATATTCTATTTGTACCAGATATGGGTCATGGATGAAGATTCTACTTGTACCAGAAATTGGTCGTGAATGATATTTTATTTGTGTCAGAGAGTGGTGATGATTGAACATTCTATTTGTACCATCAGATATTTGTCACGACTGCACATTTCATGTGTACCAGATATTGGTCATGCCTGAACATTAATTTGTTTTTTACCATTTTAGTTATTATTTCTAAGCAAAGATTGGTCATGGCTGAAATTTTATTTGTGCCAGAGATTGGTCTTGTCTGTTCAATTTATTTGTACCAGAGATTGGTCATGTCTGAACATTTTATTTGTACCTGAGATTGGTCTCGTCTGTACATTTTATTTGTATCAGAGTTTGGTCATGTTTGGTCAGTTTATTAGTACCAGAATTAGTCATGTCTGAACAATTTTTTTATACCATAGATTGGTCGTGTTTGGTCGATTTATTAGTACCAGAGATAAGTCATGTCTGAACAATTTTTTATACCATAGATTGGTCATGTTTGGTCAATTTATTTGTACCATAGATTGGTCGTGTATGGTCAATTTATTTATACCAGAGATTTGTCATGTCTTAACAATTTATGTGTACCAGAGAATCTTTCTGTCTCAACATTTTATTTGTAATAGAGAACATGTTTATTTTCCCGCATAGGCTTTTGTGCGTGAGTACCCTTACCGTCTTTGCCCTTTTCGCTCACAGATTTGGAAGTCGAAAAGGGTCAGCAACTCTTCCTCCGGCAGCCGAAGAAGAGGAGGAAGACAACTCTGTGTCATCTTGTCGAAGGAGAGGCCGCCTAACCAGCAGTGGAAGCAAGAGTTCAAAGAAGTCTAAGAAAAGCATCGCAGAAGATGACGACCTTGACCCCTTTGGCGGGGTTTACCTGGGACCTGCAGAATCAGAGACCAAACCTGACAAGACAGAGAAAGAAACGTGAGACTTAGTGCTATGATATTTGCGTCAGTGACTTACCATGCACAACAAATTTATACTCTATTATAATTTCTTTCTATTATATTAGAAGCATTGCATTGCCTTTTTTATAATAATTGAAATTGTACTCTGGAAGCACAATATACAGTATAATATTACTTCCTTAAATGAGACTTTATAGTTTCCAATCTAAATCTTTCCAAATGATTAATACTGTAACCTTAACATCATGAAAAATGGTTGTAATTTTTAAGATGAAGCATAACTCATAATGTTATTATTTTAAAGGTAAAGGAAAATTGGAGTAATAATTTATAGCACAGAAACGTATTAACGATTGTGGATCTTCAGTAGTGTTATACATTTTGTCATGGTAGGATCAAATTACAGAAGAAATGTTTTTCCATGTTTACATATTATTAACTAAATAAGGTATATGGTCAAGACAACTTTTTCAGACATATTCAATCAAGTTTTAGGCTTGGGAGTGCATGAGCTTCCTTTCTTTGCTCTAATTTTTATTTCACTGCAAAGCATTTACTACATTGCTTCAAATTGCTTATTTAATTTAGATTCTCCTATCACTGCCTTGCATGCTAAGGCTAGACACTATAATATAATATTATAATATTTATTTTCTTGAAAACAACATGGATTGGTCGCTGCTTGGTTCTCTGTTACTGCTTATCACAACGTCAAGTTGAAGGTCTGCCAAACAAATAACGTTAATGAAGATAAAAACTTATTTTTATAAAATACCAAAATGCACAATTGCACAGAAACGAACAAAAAGGACATGCAATGTTATGTTGTACAGCAATAATTGTTTTATCTCCATTCTCCAGGAGCAATAAATAATTAAGATCTGAACTTATTTATTAACTTTAACAAACAGATCAGTGTGGTGTAAAGAGTAATAAATCTATTATGTTGGGCTCATGTTTGAAAGTGATAAGTCTTTTTTCAGTTTTGTACTTTGGGGATGTAGGTTTTTAGCTTTATGAAAGGGAGTGTTATTCTGATTAGTGTTCATTTAGGGAGTAAGATATATATCAAAGAGCTTTAAAGAACTTAAGTCTCTTTAAATAACTATCAATATATTTTTAGATTGATTTATTTATCATTTTTCTTGGTGAAATGGTGACAGTCAGTAGGCATTAACTTTCAGTCAGTCCATCACGCAGCCTATAAAATTTGTAGAGATATAACGGAGTGAGGATTCTGTTAGACTTCGTCTTCTTTTTCTCTGTTCTTCCTTTGTATTGCGTCTTTCATGAATTACACCCATTCCCTTGCATTTTACTATTTTTGCCTTTAGTCTTATATTAAGCTTGCACATAATGTTAGTTTTCTGGTCTTACTTCTTGGTCCCAGAATGTCATCAGTTACAAAGATATCAACACGGGACTTCTCTTAAGGGTCTCTCTACAGTTTTCAACTAAACAATACATTATACGAGATAATCTACCATACAATTCCCCAATAGAGAAAGCATTTTGGAATAATTTTGAATTGCTTCCAACTAAAAAGTGAATGAATTCATAACAAAATCTTCGAGAGTCCTTTTGACCTCTCTTATTTCCTCTTGCGATCAACTCACGCTTACTTTCACTACTAGGATTAAACAGGCATGCTGCATTAGTCTATTTATTAGTTTTAGTAGTGTTTTACTTTTAACCCATCAAATTTCGAAATAAACGCCTGTTTGAGCTCAAACTTTAAGCCATCTCTTGCAACTGACCCATCCCACCTGCATCCAGGATTGTGATTGAGGAAGACATCTCAAAAGGTGAAAGAGAGCCCCTGGTAACGCTCTCCGGACCATCCCGGAGAAACATGATGAATGCCAGAGATGGTTTGACTGAGGCAGATCCTGTGCTTGAACATCCGAACGGTACACATGGTTTGATGACGTCATTTGGTAGCGTGGACACTAACCCTGGCAATCTTGTATGTAGCATGTCTGTGTTTGGATGTTTCAATTCTGTCTTGAAGATAAAATATTCATAAGGACAAAAAGAAAAAGAATCAGGATAAAGAGACTTGTAAAACTTTTCTTCTTTGCATGCTAGATTTTTATCCGTCAGAAAGATGTTCGATGTAAAGGATATGAGGATAGGATTTATAAAAAGAAAAAAATAAAGTAAAGTGATGTTCATGACTTAGAGGTCCGATTTTCTAATTCGAAAATGCTTTTATTTCGAATTTTGAATAATGTGATGACCATGCAAGTATATTTTACTTTTAAAGTAGGTCAATAAATAGAAAAATAAGAAAAATAAACAAATAAATAAATAAATAAATAAATAAATAAATAAATAAATAAATAAATAAATAAATAAATAGAGCCAGTGAAAGTCTGTCAAGAAGTATAAAGATTTAGATTTTACCGCAATTTTATGCCTCGTTTAAAAGCTTTCAGGTCAATATTAAAATGTAACAGTTTACCTGCATTTGAATCGTGCATCGTTTATTTGCCTGCTTTTGGAAAAAAAATCTCCTTTAAGGTTTGCAGCATGAAAGTGGCCTGACATAAAACGTTGACAGTTTCCGACACTTTGCAAGAAAACTTAGCTGAGGTTTCTGAGTCTGTTATTATTATATTTATTCTTGAGTTATTTGAATGCAGAAATATTCAGGAGACGCCTTGTAATCCAGATCAACCAGAAACAGCTTGAATGACAGATTGGAGTTATGTGTCTTAACTTAGAAAACTGTACATAATATATTATTACAACTTTGTCGGAAGACAATGAAATAAATTTGGATCATACTTTGCTGCAAAACGTTGAGAAAACATTCAAAACCTACAACCTAGAATTGTTGGAAGACAATGAAAGATTTTTGCCCAGACGTTTTGGAAAATATTGAAAACGGTATCACTTAGAAATTGTTGGAAGACAGTATAGGATGTTTTGTCCTGACTTTGTTGGAAAACACTGAAAATTGTATCCCTTAGACTTTGTTGCAAGAGAATAAAAGATGTTTTCATGCAAACTTTGTTGGAAAACATTGACAACTGAATCACTCAATCTTTGTCAGGAAACTTTGAAGACTGTATCACTCAAAATTTGATTGGAAAACATTGACATTTGTATCATTTAATCGTTGTTGGAGAGCATTGACTACTGCTCATTGCTGCCATGTTATGAATAAGTGAATTGCGACAACAACAACAACAAAAAAAAGAAAAAATCCCTACATAGTTACCTCAATCAGGACAGGATCTGATGTGCATTGAAAACAAGGGGAAAAGAAAGATCTTATCTATATATAATGTTGTAGAATGTCTTTAGTAATTCAAAACGAAATCCTAGATGTTACCTAAAATCAATCATTAATGTGAAACAAGACCTGAGGACTGTTAAAAAGCCACAGCAATAAAATCAATCACAGAGAACATATTTAATTCAGTTATGGATGTATCAAAGAAATTCATGAAATAACGAAGTATTATTACCAATCGCAGCCTGAGAAATGTTGTATCAATCAGTAATAATTCCCAAAGAAATCATGGACATGCCAAATCAATTATGACTGGCAAAAGACACCTTGTACATGTAAAACCAACGACTAACGTTCACAGAAATCATGGAGATGTCAAAATCAGCAACTAACGTCCAAAGAAACCACCATTGAGATTTCAAACCACCCATTATGTATAAATGTCAACAGAATTCATCATTCAGATGCCAAACCAACCATCAATGTCCAAAAGGTCTTGGGGTGTCAAACCAACCAGTAACAATGCCTAAAGGAAATCATGGAGATGTCAAATCAATTACGTGTGACAAAAGAAACCATGGAGTTTCAAACAAATCACCAATGGTCAAAGAAATCATAGATATGTCAAACCGACAGCTAATGTTCAAAGAAATCATGGAGATGGCAAACCAACGACTAATGTCCAAAGAAAGCATCATTGAGATTTCAAACCAACCCCCGGGTATAAATGTCTAAAGAAATTATCCTTGAGATGTCAAACCAACCACTCATGTTAAAAGAAATCATCATGGAGATGTGAAACCAACCACTTATGTCCATGGAAGTCATGGCGGGGTGTCAAACCATAGGGTTATATCCAGTAAAATAATATAGAGTTCCAAGTCAATTCTTAATGCCAAAAGAGATAATAGATTATGGGGACGCCCAGTCCAACATTTGTGAAAAAGTATCGAAGATATCAAACATGTCCAAAGAAATCATGAAGATGTGAAATGAAATATTAATGTCCAAAGAAATCATGAAGATGTGAAATGAAATATTGATGTCCAAAGAAATCATGAAGATGTGAAATGAAATATTAATGTCCAAAGAAATCATGGAGATGTGAGATGAAATATTAATGTCCAAAGAAATCATGGAGATGTCAAATGAAATATTAATGTCCAAAGAAATCATGGAGATGTGAAATGAAATATTAATGTCCAAAAAAATC
>JAOYNN010278393.1:0-10262 GCA_025770095.1 Goniobranchus kuniei
GAACTGAGGCCAGCCATCAAGCCATAGCAAAGTTGGAGAAAAGGGCATGTGGGATACGGAATGACAGTGACAAGCTGGAATTTGTTCTCACATCCCATTTACTACAAATTTCCCCCATACTCCGTGCTAAATCAGAGGCAAAAAGGGCATGCCAAAAGAAAATTACACAATAGATTTCATCATAACAATAGTTGTCGCAGCTTTTGTTTTCTTTCCTTTTATTTCGTTTCTTTCATTTCAATGAATTTCCACTTATTCTACCAAAATTGGATTACTTATGTTTGTACAAAGTAATAGTCAAAATGACTCACACTACTGACAATAGTATAAATTACCGATGTGGGCCAGAGATCTACACGATAAATCCTGTATAGATATTCTTTGACAACCGCTGGTTATCACGTCACGTTTGATCTGGATCTAAGATTTTGTGAGTATTATCTACAAATTATGTACGTTCAGTGTGCGAAATCCATTTTGAATTTTCTCCTGTGATTTTCGAGTTATGCATTGTTTTCTTAATTACTGTCTCTTAAATGTCGATGTGAAAAGTTGCACAAATTGAAACGCGTATTGGAAAATAACGACAAAAGATACAGTGTTCAAATTTTTTTCAGTATGAAGTTCGATGTTTTGTCGTAAAGAATCAATCATTCAAAATCTTCCAAATTTGAATGATTTCCTTGTACAATTGTCTTAATTGACCCATTAACCGCCCATGTGCACTCAGGCGCAAAGCCTGCGAGCCACCTCGCGACAGGTAACTTCGTGTAATATGATACCGCTATGGTATGCCGAGGCCGTACGCTGAACTAAAATGTAAGCTTGGCAACGCCGTGAACTCTGTCTTACTTAGGAACATGTACAAAATTCGACATAATATTTGAACTAAACAATTTAGAGACTGATTCAAAGGCTCTGATGTATGATCAAGACCTATTTCACCCAGATTTGTACTGTTGAGCAAACTTGATCATTATGGAGCTGATCAGTCCACGGGAACTATCGTCAGAATGGACATTGGGACTAGATCTAGACCCAGTCCCAGATTGAGAATCACTGGTGTCGTCTAAGTGTCCAGCCCCAGCTCATCATCTCCTCTATTTTTGGCTATTAGCCTAGATTGTACATCACTTTCATCTCCTACTCTATTTCCAATATCATCTATAGGGCCACTTTCATCTTCATCCCCTTATTTTTCATTCCCTCGATAAGTCGCGACAGCGCATTGAGGGCCATTTACTGTAAATTGTAGCGTCGTAACTGCTAGTTCAATTTCGATGCGGTAAACAGAAATCGAAAGTAGAACTCTTCTAGTATAAGAAACTACTAAGCTCCGGCAGATGTAGGTTATGTAAAGAAGCTCATTCCATGCTTTAATCAAGTATGCTGTGGTCAACTGTCAGCAGGCGATCGCCGTTTATCAGTTAAAATACTATCGGGGCCACTTGCGGTCTAAATGCACCTGGTACTTTTGTACACAAAGGACAGTAGAAGATCCTGGGTGATTATCGCAGTGCACACTGTGCGGCTTGTTGGCCTTCATCATTTATACATTTTTGTTCAGACATCATTTACAACCTCTTATTATATTTTTTTTCTGTTTTGCTCCTAGGAACTTAATCCTGAGGCAACACATCCTGATTTCCGGCTCTGGTTAACATCTTATCCGTCTGAGACTTTCCCAGTGTCCATCTTACAAAACGGAGTCAAGATGACGAATGAGCCACCCAGCGGACTGAGATTCAACATCATCAAGTCCTACATGAGTGATCCCATCTCAGATCCCGAGTTTTTCAACGGATGCAAACAAGCAGTAAGTCTGTCAGAGTTTTGGAATGAGGCTTGCCAGAGTGTTTTGGTTTGTGTGCTTAATTGTGAAAAATATACGAACAAAACTCCTTTGTTTCAATATGATTTGACCTAAGTGATTAAATTCTATATCCTTAGGCTCTTACAGTTCTAGGTTAAGTATAAGCATGAAATTGTGCCATAATGAATGGAATGCACTTGGTACTCTTTGAAAATGAATCTTTTTCAACATACGGGTGCGAGCATCTCTGTCAAAGAGCAGCTGGATCTGTCCATCAATATTACAGCCAAAAAGACCACAAGAAGCTAAAAGTTTGCATCTTTTACCTGTGTTTGAAGTGAGATGGCTGATGTATTTTATTGTTAGTTAAATGAGTTATCCCCACAGTAGGGACTTGATATCTTGTTCTTAACACATTCTCTTACTGTTTTCAATTAAACACATCTTAACTTTTCTTCTTTAATTTTTTTTTAAAGCCCATATTATATATTGTTTAAGGTGTACACTATAAGATTTGTTGATTTTTTTTCATTTTACAAGATAAGAATAATGAAAGTCACTGATATCTAGATACTTAAATGAGAAGCTACTATAACACTGATTTAATATATTCATCCCTTTAATGACTACAGAAACTATGTAATGTTTGTAAAAAAGTTCTTTATTGCCCCCAAAAGTTTATCATTGATCATTACATTGTCATACAATCCTAATTTATTAATCTATATTTCTTCCTTTCAGACTGCGGTATATTTTAACTCTTTTTTTTTTCATTGTCTTTATCCAATCTCTATATACCAAACACTTTCACTATTACTTGTCCAATATATAAATATTTATATGTATTTTCTTATCCGCTTCATTGTATTCAACCATTTAAACATTTTGCACATTTCCCATGACATGAAAATGTCAAATTTTCATTTTTGCTTTATCTAAATTATTGTTCTTTTCTTGTTTTATTTTTGGTTAACTCTTCTTTTACTTACAGTTAAGCTCTGCATGAAGAAATATCTCTCTACCTTTTGCACCTTCTTTACAAACTTCTCTAGCATATTCTTTATGCCATATTTTTTTATTTCCAACACACAAAAAAAGAAAAGAAGAAAGAAAAAGTGTTAGTTCATCCATTATTTATGTATGCGTTTGTAATATGTCTCTCTCCCAAAGTAGAAACCAAAGCCTACCCTGAACTAATGTCATGTTTAATTTTAATCGCTTAGATTTTCATGGTGATTACTTAATAGCTTTTATATTTTGTAGATAAACATGGTATTCTGTAGAAATTATTACTATGCTTATGTTTACGTCAAGCTTTTTATGTTCATCCATCTTTTTCATTATGAGCATTTGGTATAAACTTTTCAGCGAGATCATATCATTATTGCAAAAGGACCCCACATTTTCACTGCAGAGTTCTATCCATCTAATTTGACTTTGATCTTCTTCTTCTTCTTCTTCCTTTGACTTATTCTGTTAAGGGTTAATATTGTGGATGTTATGTCTCCATCTTGTCTAACATATGTATTCTTCACTCTCAAATCAGTACTTACTTTCTTTACTTTTCTTTATCCTTCTGCTTATACTGTCAGTTGTCACAGAAAGCTGTAACTTTCTTTCGTCAGCAATATGGGTAGCTTTTGTTGACACATGTTATGAGTTTGGGTGTTTCGGCCTTGGTGTTGCTCCATCTCCGACTGCGTCTTCCTCTCTCTTTCGCACCCATGATGTTGTGGCTATCATAAGCCTTCTGGGTGGGATGGTTCACTGGCATCCTGATTACATGACTAAACCATTTGATCTACTACTTTTCAATGAAGTGAATGGCTGGTGTTGTTCCAACTACAGCTCTTATTTCTGCATTTTTAATTTTATCCAATCTCGTTTTATTTGTTGCTTACCTTAGACATTTCATTTCACATGTGGTAATCTTTCTCTTTAAAGTTTGGGTCAAAGGCCAAGTTTGACACTGTTCTCCACACACATCTTACCCGCAACCTTTCCTTCACTTCAATTCTTGGTTTTAAATGCAAGGTTTCTATTTTTGAAATATCCATAATGGAGATATTGAAAATGATAGATCCTTCGTATTCATTCATACTTCTGATTTAAAGACATGCATCAAAGTCACAAATAATTTCTGTTTCTTATCTTTAAACATACAACAAAATTGAGTAAGGTGGATACAATGTGACAAAATCATTTTTCTATGGTGATACAAAAGACACATTTCCCATATATTTTAAAGCTCAATTCACGATTTACTGAATACAGTAATTATATGCAAATGCAAGTTTGCGGGTTCATATGAACTCAGTGTCAAGGCCTTTCAGTCACAATTTATTTTAATCTGCAAAGAACCAATACTGAAATCAAGGGAAAAACTATACAGCCATAAAGACGTTCATCACTATATTTTGAATATCATAGTATGTTGATGTATGTATTTTTGTGTCTGTTGCAGTTTTTCCCATTCTTTCATATTTAAATGAGATTATGGCATTGATTTCATTGCCCCTAATAAGGTCTATGATGTGCTGGGTAACAAAACTTGTTTAACAGGTAAAATTTTAGAACTGAAAGGAAATTTCCAGGCTGACATCTTCGCCTGACTTTTGTATTTTCATTGTGGTTGTCATTTTTCTGCCATTTTCATGTTTTTCAAAGGAATTTTTTCTGAAGCAGAATGGGAAAATTGCATGCTTTCTGTCAATTTGCAGGAAGTTAAAAACTTGTATTTACATTTGGTGATCATTTTCCAGCCCTTTTCCTTTTTTGAATGGACAATATTTGTAGGCGGATTGGAAAATTGCATGCTACTTTCAGTTGGCAGAATGTTTTTACGTTGTTTTTGTTTTTTGGGGTCTTATTTTATTTTTTTTTGTTTCTCTGAATTTTAGTTCTTGCATGCTACTGTAATATATTTGCTTACATTTCATTTTTTCTAATAATTGCATCTCTTTTATTTATCTCATTTATTAGTAATTATATGATAGCTGATTAATTTCTAGAAAAAGACTAATTTATTGTACATTCTCCCTTTGCATGCAGTCAAGGTTTTCTGAATTATCTATGGGATAGCCATTGACTCAATTGAAATAGTTAAATATTCTTAGTTTTTCTTTATTCCTAGTAAAAATGTTATGCGTTGATAATTAAAGGTTGTGTCAAAGTATCCAACAGAATAAATCAGGCTTAAGAGGAATTTAGTAACTTTCTGAAGCTCTGTAGACTTAGAGTTCATTGAAAGACAGTCACTCTAGATACTTTATGAGGCACTTCATACTTAGAGCTCATTGAAAGACAGTCACCATAGATACTTTATGAGGCACTTCAGACTTAGAGCTCATTGAAAGACAGACACTCTAGATGCTTTATGAGGCTCTTCAGTCTTAGATCTCATTGAAAGACAGACACTCTAGATGCTTTATGAGGCTCTTCAGACTTAGATCTCATTGAAAGATTGTCACTCTAGATGTTATATGAGGCTCTTCAGACTTAGAGCTCATTGAAAAACTGTCATTCCAGATGTTATATGAGGTTCTTCAGACTTAGAGCTCATTGAAAGGCATTCACTCTAGATGTTACATGGGGTTCTTCAGACTTAGAGCTCATTGAAAGACTGTCACGCTATATACTTTATCAGGCTCTTCAGACTTAGAGCTCATTGAAAGACTGTCACTCTATATAATTTATCAGGCTCTTCAGACTTAGAGCTCATTGAAAGACTGTCACTCTATATAATTTATGAGGCTCTTCAGACTTAGAGCTCATTGAAAGACAGTCACTCTATATACTTCATGAGGCTTTTCAGCCTTAAACTCATTGAGAGATTCACTCTAGATATACAGATTCCTAAATCTGCTTCATATGGGAAAAATTGTCCATCATGTAAGTCATTTCAGGTCAGAGTAAAATATTGTATATATCAAATGGATTTGGAAGAAAACACAAAAAGAAAGAAAGAAAGGAAAAGAAACAGCTTCTAGTTTTTAGTTGTTTGCTTCTATTTGGCTTACTGATTATTATTAAAAACTAATTTATTATGTGGGCAATACTTTTGTACTTCTTTTTGCCTGCATGTTGGCTAAATGCCATTTCATCCTGTATTTATTGTAATTCAAGCTCAAATTCCTGCTTTCTTTTTTTTTGTTAATTGCAGGCAATAATTTTAATTTCAAAAGCTTTTAATAAAATCGGACATTCTCTTAAACGCTACAGATATTTTTATGGTTATTGTAATGTTCACAGTAAGGGATAATAAAGTGATAAAAAGCATACCAGCATGCTAAACAACAGATAAGTGTGCAAGATGAGACTTGGCTTGTTGATAAATATTATTTTGACTTAGATCTATACATGTGTTTTCAAGCGTAAGCATCAAATGACTACCTAAAACCATAGTAATAGTGTGGTGCTACTATTCAGTGTATGTAAATTTGAATATTTAGGATTTATAATACTCAACTATTAAGATAGAACAGGAGACCTAACATTTTGGGTCTCACCCTCTGGCAGGCAACATGCCTTGAGACACCAAAAATGTCACCTCTTCTATCCTATCTTTGAAATTGAGTTTTATCAATATGTATTTTATGATTATTCTCTTACTTAAAACTGTAATAACAATAAAAATGTATGTGTTTACCAGATGGACATATTTTATTATGAAAACATTCAAATGTATGACTTTTTATTCCTTAAACTTGTTAATGAAGAAAAGCTATGACTTTTTTTTTTTAATTTCTGTTGCACTGCTTCTTAATGACATGTAAAGTAAAGGGGATAATGAATATGATATGTAAACAAGAGAGGAAACTCCCCCCACTGATATCATGTGTGTTCATTACCCATTAGATGAGTTCGTAATGTAAACAAAGCAATCACCGCCTCTAATTGACATCATGCAGTTTTTCCACATCAGAAATGATTAAATGTAAACAAAAAAACTACTCCCATCATTTACTTCATATGTTTTTCCACATCAGATGATGATAGTATGTAAACAAAACAACTACTCCCATCATTTACTTTGTGTATTTTTCCACATGAGTTGATGATAGAATGTAAACAAAACAATTACTCCCATCGTGTTACTTCATGTATGTTTTTCCACATCAGATGATAGTATGTATACAAAATAACTACTCCCATCATTTACTTCTTGTGTGTTTTTCACAGCAGATGATGATAGTATGTAAACAAAATAACTACTCCCATCATTTACTTCTTGTGTGTTTTTCACATCAGATGATGATAGTGTGTAAACAAAATAACTACTCCCATCATTTACTTCTTGTGTGTTTTTCACAGCAGATGATGATAGTATGTAAACAAAACAACTACTTCCGTCATTTACTTCATGTGTGTTTTTCCACATCAGATGATGACAGCATTTAAACAAAACTACTCCCCCCATCATTTACTTCATGTGTGTTTTTCTACATGATGATAGCATGTAAACAAAACAACTACTCTGATGGTTAAATGTAAACAAATAACCACTCCCCTGATTGAGATCATGTAAAGTTTTTCGCCCATCAGATGATGGTCAAATGTAAACAAAACAACTACTAACCTCATTGACAACATGTGTGTTCTTTCCCTATTAAATGATGATCAAATATACACAAAACAGCCACTTCCATCATTGACAGCATGTGTGTTCTTTTCCCATCCACAGCCTCACTTTAAAAAGCTGCTGTATGGTCTGTGCTTCTTCCACGCGCTTGTCCAAGAGCGTCGTAAATTTGGCCCCTTGGGATGGAATATTCCCTATGAGTATAATGAAACGGATTTGCGTATTAGCGTACAACAGCTGCAGATGTTTCTCAATGAGTACGATGTGAGTTCTATAAGATTACCAGTATTACAACTGCATATCTGTATTTTGTGATATTTAATTCATGCATGATACATAACGAATTTTTAGTTTGTGGAAAGGAGTTCCAAAGCAACTTTAAGAACCTTTACTTTGATAAGAACACTCACAACTTGAAAAAGGTAAAATTTTAAAACAAGCTACAGTTTAAGAATGATGTTTTTTAATTTTTTAAACTGAGTCGGGGTATGGGGGGAAGGGTGTAGAGGGAGGGAAGAGGGATATGTATGCATGTATGTTTTGTATTTAAGAAAGATAGAATCAGAGAAAATAGGCTGCTGACCTTTACTGGGTTGAAGAGAAAAAAGAAGAGAAGAAAGGATCACAATACTTGAATTTCTGTCGTATGAAACACAAAATTCAAAGGTTTCAGGAATTGGTGCGACTGACAATGAAGTAATAGTCCTTTTGAGCCGAATCGTGAGCCAAATCGGCTCATTCGGCCAGAGCTTATCCCGGTTTCTATAGCTTGAAGCGGACAGCAACAGATTTTATCTATCACTCTCTAAATCGGATGCTAGTCTGTTGCAGAGTATTTTTCCAGCCAAAGCTGGGTTGAGTTATGGAAAAACCACATGTGTCCGTAGCAAAATTCGAACCTTGTTCGTCTCGGACCTCAGGCTTATGATCTACCACTGAGCAAAGTGAGATAAATTCAACTTTAAAGATTGGAGAAAAAGAAAAATCCCCTATCAATCTCTGCATTTTTCAGTACCTCAATCAATGCATTTTACAAAATGCAGGTCAATTTGACTTATAATACAGTTTGAAATTTTACATTTAATGAGGGAAAAAAAAAACAAAACCTTAATATTATATTATTATGTAAGCAATCAGAATATTTCATTCAAATGTCTCAAATGTTTTTGTAAGCTATTTATCCCATTTTGCATTCACTCCCTTTGTCATATAAAATATATATTTCATTTCTTACATAAACACTGTTAAAGTTTGAAATAAATAAGATATCAAATGTTCGTGGTAGATGTAATCATATACAATATCCATCTTACTCCCCATGCCAACAGGATGTCCAGTTTGATGCTTTGCGTTACCTGACTGGAGAGTGTAACTACGGCGGTCGTGTCACAGATGACTGGGACCGACGCACTCTCCTGACAATCCTCAATCAGTTCTACTGTACTGGCATTATTGATACCTCAAAAGATTATTTCTTTGATGACAGTCATTTGTACTACAGTCCTCCTGATGGGGAGGTAAGTTATGGCTTGAAGAGATGGATTTTATTGCTTGCTCTGTAATTAGGTCCATATTAGTCAAAATAGCACTTAAATTGCCCAAACTGGATAAGAGATTCAACATTGTCTCTTCTGCTTTTTTTCTTCCTCTATCAGCGTATCCAATTAAAGGTTATCACAGTAGATGAACGTCTCCAACTAGTTCTGTTCAATACATCTTTGAGATAGACAGAGGGAGAGAGGAGCAAAAAGACAAATAGAAAGACAGTTGACTAATTTCTCACATTTTTTTTAATTTTCAATGACAAAAATTTCTCAACCTGCAATATCATTATTAAATATAACACAGCAATTGGTCATAATTTATGAAAGTTTTTGTGAGAAAGAATGAATTTATACAAGTATACATTCAGTATCAAAATAAAAGGTTACAGTACATTTAAAACAATACATGGGTCTAGCATTAAAGGACTGTAGTCCCACAGTGCTTTATTCATTGTAAATACATTTAATGTCATGTCAAAGCAAAAATAAATAAAGGCAAAAAAAAAACAAGCATTTTTGTAATTTGTATGTTCTTGATACATCTGGAATGCAATGTTAGTGCCAATTTAAGATCACAACTGCCATCTTTTTCTGAATTTGAATTTATCACAGTCAGAGCAACCAAAATTGAAAATAAAGAAAAAATACAACAAAAAACCATATTTGCAATAACTTTTCTGTCTCGTCTAAATCTCAAATAGTATGAAAGCTATTTGGAATACACAAGAAACTTGCCTCTGAATCCATCACCTGAGATATTTGGCATGCATGCCAATGCAGATATCACCAAGGATCAGAAGGCAACTCAACTCTTGTTTGACAACATCCTCTTGACCCAGGTAAGACTCATGCTTTTGCGTTTTTTCTTTTTAACCACTTTTGAAAAGTGTTTTTTAAAGGATTATTGGCTAATGAAATCATTGCACGCTGCTTGTTTTTAGTAGTTTTAGAAAAAAAGTTTGCAAACTCAACAAATGCGTATGTCGAATTTATCCATAAGAATTTACCAAACATAACATGTGTGATATTACTGATATGACTGCAGTGAACTTTACTTAGGAGTCAGCAACACTAAACTTTGTTTTCCCATGGTTTTTCTTTTTGACTCTAACTATTATTGAATTATATTGATTTCATGAGAAGGAGGGGGGGGGGGGGGTGGAGGCAGCACCTTAAAGGGTAAATCTTGTTATCATCATTTAAATGTATGAAAGTATATTATGGTTTCTTGTTTTGTTGTTGCTGTTGTTTTGTATCCGTTATCTGTTCTTGTTTTGTTGTTTGTTTGTTTTGTTGGGTTTTTTTGTTGAATTGTTCGTGTATT
>JAOYNN010278504.1:0-10262 GCA_025770095.1 Goniobranchus kuniei
CTCTCTCTCTCTCTCTCTCTCTCTCTCTCTCTCTCTCTCTCTCTCTCTCTCTCTCTCTCTCTTTCTTTCTCTCTTTCCTCCCCTTCCCTCCCCTTCCCTTCAGATCTATAGGGCTATTGTAACAAATGGCTGCATAATCAGATCATGGTTTTGTTGGCTTTTTATTTGACGTTTTTGAAAATTATAATTTATGTATTGAGCCACTTTGTTTATTTCCTATACATTCAACTTTGCAGGAAAAATTGCGTCTTGCTAAAGAAAAGAAAGAGGTTGAGAACCTGAAGAATTCATCTTTATGTACCAACTGTAGAAGTCCATTACATGGTGGAGGCCAAAGAACAGGTATTAATGGTAAATCCTGTTTTGAATTAAAAGAAAATGTTTCTTTGGAATGACAATGTTAGTGCATAATATCAAGTCATACTGAAACATGAATAAATCAATTCAGAATTGGATACTTTTTGTATGTTCCATGATCTTTTAGGCTCAGCTCATTGTCCAGTGGCAAATACAAGATAACTTGTGCAATGGTAATAGCGGTATAAACGTATTCACAAGTGGCAACATCCATTACAAGAATTCTCCTCAGAATCATGCGGCACGTATTGGAAATGATGACTTATAGACGTATTCTAAGCCTTCATACTTACAAACCTGACACCTGGAGTTTACCTATATGATTGGAGGTCAAATTATAGCCTCAGCTGCATATAAGGAAATGATTATCTGTTGCTGAAGACGATATGTGCGGCACTGCCCATAACACCAAAGCAATTTTTAATCTGATGTTTTCTAGTTGTTTATAACAAATTCTTAAAACCTTCCAGTAATTGATCTAAACCCATGCTTGTCTAATGTACCTAGCTGTGTAGAGTAGCTGGCTGTTTTCATTAATCTTTTACAACCTGAACCTCTGCTTACCACTGATAGTGCAAAAGTCATGAAGCACTGTACTACTGCTGATGAAACCCAAGCCTTGTTTTATTATTAAGGGAAGTTAAGATTTTAAAGATTAATTCTTTTCCATCCATCAACTTATTTCTTTACATGTATTCATGAAGGTTTGATTCTCTCCAAATACAAGGGGTGTCTTTATTAGGGATAATACAGTACTATTTCTTATACAATTTTATTGTGGTCTGTACTGTTCATGCAGGACAAACACTAAAAATGGATATATAAAGAAGATAAGTATGGCCAGTGCAAGCATGACATAGAAATTTATTATTTGCGCCATGTTTAAGCGCTTTTGCAATGAATAAAGTGCTTTTTGAATGTTCTGTTTTGTTATTATCTATTAGAAGTAATTCGAAAGAATAAGTTTTTAAAAAAGAGTAATGCTAAAGTTCATCAGGCAAAGACAAATGCTTTATTTGGAGATGTATGTAGGAGAATGAAAAACTGCCAACATCTGGTTAGGCCTACATTGAAGACACACATGCATGTAGTAAACAACAAATCACTTTTTTAACAAATCTGCGACAATGCACATCAAATATCAACAACAAGACAGACTACACATGATTTGTTGACAATAGATCAATTTGGAGATGGATGGTCTACAACATGAAAGAGACACATGCCACTACAGATAATGAGGGTAATTGTAGTAACATGAGTATTACAGCACTGGGTTTTTTTATGTGGAATATTGAATTTGAGACACTTTTGCTCAGAAAATGACAATATTTTAATACATTAGTGTGAATGAGAACAATTCTTACTTGAAATGACAAGACAAATAAGTTCCAATAAATTCAATTCCACATCAATTGTTTCATTAATTATTTTGTTATTTAAATTTTATTTTTTGTAAAAGCAAATGTTTTTACATATGCTTTTGCAGAATGGGTTAGCCTAAACTAAGTCAATACTCATGCCTTATTCATGTACAAGTTACTGCTCTATTTTCAGGCTTCCAACAAATGCACTCAACTCCAGTTGCCAATGGAAATTTTATGATCCATCCCTCTCAAATGGCTCATTCATTGCCGACACCTGTTTCGTCAAACCCTCTGGAGGCCATAGCTTCTTCCATATCTAATGACAGGGCTGTCCGCATGTTGAAAATTCAGGCATTAAAGGCAAGTGTTCAGTTATCATTTAATTTTCTCCTTTTTGTAGGCTACTTCTTTCCTTTTGTGTCAGTTATTCAGCCCTCACATCTCATTTGTTTATATTATTTAAGCCTTACTTACTTTACAGATCATTTCTTCATGTTCTCATTCTTACCAATGGGGCTATTTGCTTTTGGCAGTTCTATTGGCTAGAGACTAAATCAAGGCAGAAGAGGTCATGGCACTGGAAAAGCTGATTTAGATTCTGAATATTTGTCCTCATTTACATATGCAGATGTATCTCTGTGTTGGTCAATCAATCATTAGTATATTCTGAAAATTTTATATTTTATCTTGTGTCATTTAGAAGATATCATTTTTTTTTCTTTGTGCATCACTGTTATTTTCACACATGTCCTCTAAAATTGGTTGCAGAGAGCCTATTTAATTGTCTGAAATAGGTGGCAGTATGGGGATTATGTGGGATAAGCAGCTTCCAATAAAAATTATGGGACAAGCAGCCTCCAATAAGAATTATGTTGGTTCCAAAAACTGAAACCTTTGGCCTCAAGCATTTCAGTGTCATTCAGTGAGTCTCTTGCATCTAGAGCAGCTTGATCATAATGTTTTGACCTTGATATGTCACTCTCTTAACTTCCATATTTCCACAATCTGATTCATACTGATTGATTAAATCATCAAAATCTGAATCCATAGCATAACTAAAATGTAAAGAGTTCAAAAAAGGTCCAGAACTTCACAAAACTGTTAAATGTTGGCCAAAAACATTAAGGCAAATTCAAAAGTATTTCACAATGAAAGGGAAATCATTCCTCACAGTTGTTGGGCTCAAATTTTTCTGCACTGGCATTGTGTATTTGTGGTCCATATGACTGACTGTATTCAAACATGGCAGTATAAACACATACAGGAAACTTGGGCATTAATCAAACATGGCAACATAAGGGTTAAGGTGGGGAAATTTTGAACCATTGGAAATGCCTCATTTTGTGATGTGATGTAAATATCTAAGATAAATTAAATATGGCTTTTTCTGTACACTTCAATCATATATCTGGAAAGATTAATTTTTGATGGACTTGCTTGAGTAGACTATAGAAAGACACCATTGAAATGATAGATATATGTATAGGCATAAAATCCAGAGGTAGCCATTTGTTACATCATTGATTGAAAATTTTTTTCGTCCTTCTTTTCTTGACTTGATTTACAGGATAAAGAGTTTCTTGATGCTGAAACGATATACCTTGAAGGCCTGCGTCATACGCCTTATCATTCTGTCAAGTCAAGCACATGAAGCAAGACCTTATGATTAATTTATATTTTGTTTCATATGTAATATTAGTTCATACGGGTCAAAGAAAAAACTAGTGATTTCACATGTCCTTTTCTTTAAAAAAAAAAAAGGGGATAAAAATGCAAATATTACTAGTAAAAGTACAAATTCTTAAATCAGCGAGCTATTAACTCAATTGGGACTGAGGCTCAGATCAACAACCCCACAAGACTGGCCGTTTTGGGCCTTTTTTCAAAAACTAGTATTTCATTAACCAATCAACAGATCCTAATACAATTTTCACATAAAACAGAATAACCATCATCTGACAAGATGCAACAAACAGAATTCAATTATTTCTTTATTTGTATTTTTGATGATTTTTCTTGTTGGGTCATGAAATTGAATTTTCAAAAAGTTTCGGGGCGCTGTTACCCCTAGGAAGGCCTCCCTTGAGTGGCACCAACACATGGAACAATTATCCAGACTCGGATTCTGGCTCTTGAATAGGATTAGAAGTTGCAAAACGTTTGAAGAGGTCACGATCTTCCATCATGTTCTACCCATTTGTGATGCAAACAAAAGGGTAGATATAGACTTGTTTCTTCAAGTTTCAGGTTTTTGATCCAGCGACCTGGGGTTACATCCAAGTTGGTCTATCAAAAACTATTCCCCCTGACGAAGCGAAACTTGGCACACATGTAAACAAGAGGCATAACAACAGTACAGGCTGGCTTGCGCAGCCTCTGCGTGATATGGGAGGGAAAAAAATCTATAATGTTGTCACGCAGGGGTTGCGGGATCCGGCTCGAGCCTAGGTCGATCCCGCAACTGTTGCTGGATCCATCCCAAGTGAGTTAACGTGGACAGACCTTCACATTGTTAATGGAACTACCCTCTGGAGATTTTTGTTTCATTTTAGTTTAGTTTGATTTTTGTATTCTCTTTGAACAGAAACAAAGCTGTGTGATCTTCACTTTCAAGTTTTAATTGAGTTATGAAATTGGATGTATTGTGCAAACTGATTGAATGTCTCTCTTCTAACTGATTTGAAATTTTATGGAGATTTTATTGTACTTGTAGATGCATATCATTGAGGTCAGGATGAAATAATTTAAATCTGTTTAAAAAATGAAGGCATTGAAGATATAGCAGTACAGATTTTTAGTGTCTTGAACATTGCCCAAGGTGTTTATTTAAAAAAAGAAAAGAAGTACACTTTTTGGGGGCAGTACAGGTCAAGGTAACAACTGTGATTTCTGAAAAAGACGTAAATTAAGCATTTTTATTGTATTGTAATATTTGAATATGTGTGTATCGGGGAGGGTGGTGGTGGTGGGAGGTATTTTTTTGGAAAGCATCATTTCATACAAAAAAGTTTTCATTCCTTTCCTCTGATTCTCTGCCTTGTGTTGATATCAAGACAGGATTACTGCCTTCAAGAATAAATTCCACTTGACATCAAGTCTCTTAGTGGAGAAGAATGAAAATCAGATGCCATATCTGATATTTTAAAGATGTTATATATATTTTTAGCTTTCTTTAGCATTCAAAGTTCAAACAAATTATATTGTAATGTGGAGAGATTTTCAAGTATCAAGACTTGTTGTTTTTTTAAACTCACACCTGGGTTATTTTCAGCACAACAATGGTGGCTGCCTGGACATTTTTAAGCGTTTTCAAAAAAATCTCCACAGAAAACTATCTTAAAGTTAACAGAATGCATTTATGTGTATTATGGAATTTTTAATGCTTTTTTTTCAAAACCCTCAATTTTGCACAAAAAAACCCCAAAAACTTGCAGATTTGTGGTATGAGTCGTTAATAAAGAGAACACCTGTGAAATGTCAGAGTCAAAGTAAAAGTCCCATTCGTTTTAGCTCCAACTTCAATCTAAAATCTCAAAAATGTTTCTTTTTTCATTTTTTCCAGCCATTATTTACGAGAACATTAAATCGCCGTAGTCTCGGTATTTTCAGGAAGCTTGGAGTGAGTTCCCTTGGCGGCCGATAACATAAAAAGTTGTGACCCAATTGCACTGACTTGGAACGAATTTCTGCAAAAGGCTTTGCTTGGGTTTTCGATGGTTCCTGTAAATTGTATGGGAATTACTTTGGGTGAAAAAAAAAAATCAATAGTTGTCCCATGTATATACAGGTTTCGGCCACAGCGACAGCTACCAATCCCGTCAATATACGGGACTAGGCGCAAGTCAGTTAAAGATGTGTGCCCGCACTCTTTGGATGGATTTGTATTTTAGACTAGAATATAGTAAAGGCTTTCAAGTCACTTTAAATGAGTAGATGGATTTGTGGTGACAGGAAATGCATAGGCTATGACTTCATGTCAAATCCATTTTTATCCATGGTTAGTTAAAATGACGATTCTGTTGCTGAGTAAATTTGTGAGAATAAGGCAATGAACAAACATAGGAGGAATATTCAAGAGTTAAGGCGGCATAAAGAGATATGTGTAAAAGCATAGTTCGGCAGTTGAAAGATTACTCACAATGAGTGTTTTCCGGTGGAAATGACCTAGTCTTACATTTTTCCTTACATTACCATGCCAAAATCTTGTGTTTTTACAGCTGTATACAAAATGGAATGTGTAAGACTGGGGCCATTAATTATGTTTTAGCAATAGAATTAATTACAATGTGAATGTCTGGTTTTGTTTTATTTATCTAACCAATGCCATGCTCCCCTTTTTTTTGTGTTTTGTCAATTTGCCAGTAACATGATGAAGCTTTCAATGTGGGAATTTGATTTTTGGAAATACTATTTAAGCGCACGAGCAATGTGTTTTACAATCTCACTCATAAATGAATAGAAAACATGTCTGTTATGAATGAATTGTATTCTCTTGAAGTTTATATTGCTTTTTTCTCCTTTTTTTTTTTTTTTGGAAATAGATTCCTCATACAAGTCTTTATTCATTTTCAGCCCTTTTAAGTGGCGTCATTGGTACTTCGATGTTTTATAGTTTGTTTTTCTTTGATTTATAAAGCTAATGATCCAACACATTCCCAAAATCGAAGAAATTGAATCAGTCTGTTTCCATTACTACAGGGGTCACTAGGTTTTATATGGATGGACAGTCAACCTTTCGGTTGATCAAATATAGTTTCTTCTAAGCTCTTACTCACTTTCAGTCTGCTAGTCTCAGTGATAATTGCAGTCTCCGAACACTCAACACTTACTTTTATCTTTCATTTTCTTTTTTTTTTTTTTTCATTTCATTCTTGGGGGTGGGCTGGAGGAGTAGGTGTTGTTAAAAATGATAAAGCAGTTGCAAAGGGTTGGATTTTATTTTTCTGTCATAACTTATAGAATTGCAATTGCAAAGCTTTGTAAAATTCTCTAAAACAAAATTTTATTGATGGTACAAGAAACAATTGAATTGATGGAATGATTCAGTTTTGGGGTGTAATTTTCCTTTAGCCTTTTTTTTTGTTTGTAAGTGTTTATGTGTGTGTCTGAGCATCAGTGTGGAGATTATTTACATTGAGCGTAGAATGTACATGAGAAGTCTATGTTCTTGTTTTGTTTCCTATTCATTTTAGGTATAGGAGAGACAGAGCTCACAGATAGGACCTCAGTATTGATGGAAAAGGGTGAAGTTTCACAATAGCTTGTAGCTGCCAACATAATAATAAGAACTTTGTTTTATTTCCATTAATTCATTCTCTTTTTTTTATAAATTCATATGCAGCTAGCCTTTCATATACCGTCACATTCATATGTAGGCCTATTTATTATGATTTTTAAGAATCGCTTCCATTTTGTGCTCTCATTTGTACTGTGGTTTGCTTCATTAACTACTGGTATGTGTAAGTTGTTGTGTTTGATCGGCTGACAGACTGAATTGTCTTAATTTGTTTTTTTTCTTTTTAAGAGTTGATGGATTGAAATCCTACTCTTCAGAAGACAATTTGATTCGTTAAAAGTTTGTGGTTTGGAAGATCACACACTAGCAATGTCCAATGTCATTGTTAATATACATGTATGTATTCTTAAGCCCATTTCCTAAAACCTTCCAGAGAGTGACTGTCCCTTATGCATGAACGTGGAACATCTTTCCAATATTTATTCTTTGACCCAAAACATTTGAAGTTTTAGTTAAGATTCCAAGGGTCAGTTCAATAAGGTGTAGTGCATTTAGTGAAATAATGATATGAGACCTTGACTTTTTTTTGGTTTGTTTTGTTTTTATTCATTTGACAACGGACAGGAATAGTAATATTCAATCTCAGTGTATCTGGAGATAGTGAAGAGAAATTAATGGAAGCTCTAGATTTATCAGATCATAAAGCAACAGCCATAAAAGGATAAATAGACTTATTTTTGTGAAATTTGAAAACAAATTTACAAATAGCCTTGAAACTTCCTTTGCATAAATGTTTTAGCTCACTATCAGGCTTCTAGTTGAACGAAGTATGTTATATCAGTTGGAGTTATTGTACATATCGTCAGCGTCATTCTACAATCGCCTAAGTCAGTTTTGGCATTATTGAGAGGTACAAAAATTAGCTATTTCATTTTTATCTGAAAAGTTGTTTTGCAGTTTTTAAACAATAATGTACCCATTTATACATTATTAAATGACTCCATAAACATATTTGAATTCAAAATAACATTCTTGTTGCTGTAAAACTGGCTTTTGGGAGCATGTCAACTCCAAATCCTGAAAAATTGACTTGGGTGATAGTGGAATGATGCTGACGAATTGTAGGGGGCTTAAGGGGATTGAACAGGGTGACTGCTGATAAATTGTTTTGCTTCGATCTTTTCATACCAAATTGTCCTATCATTTCTTTCAGCATCTTACATCATGGAAGATGTACTCAAAACGCTCCAGGAACTCAAAACTCAAGTGTCCGCCGTGAATAAAGAGAATGTTGACAATAAAGCAATAATTGGCAATTTGGAGTCACGATTGTTAGCTAGTGAGAACAGAATTCAGGAGTTAGAGGACAAAATCAAGAAGACCCGTGCTGGGGACGTTTGCGACGGTCAACAAAACCAAGCTTTAAAGGCTTTACAGAAAAACGTCGAGGATTTGGACCGACAACAAAAACAACAAGAACTACAAATACAAACGGTTGGTAAAATTGTGAACCATTTGATTTGTTTCTAATGCAATTCAATTTAAAAGTACTTTATTCGTCCCCGTTGGGAAATTCATTTTCAGACGTGGTGAAAAGTAATCATAAAAACGTATAAAAGAAAGTAAAAACCAAATAGTATAATAAATATTGCGTAAAAAAGTCCGTAGAAATAAGATGTTAGCATTACGGAAATGTGTTTACATCAAAATTAAAATAATTTTTTATTGAAAAGTCTTACTCTCAATGATAAAAAAGAATGTAAATGACTCTCTGTTTTGGTACTTATAGAGATATATCTTTCATGTCTTTTGATCTAGATTTTTAAATCTGCTTGTTCAATGGGTGTTTGGTGTCTGTTTTTATTTGCAATGATTTTCCTACCGAAAAGATCGTCAATAAAACCAACATTATCTACAAACCTACGACTGACTTGATCAGACTATTTAATTTCTTTACGTCGACATTTTTACTGTATCCACCCCAGGACGTTATGCAAAATGATATAACACTTCCTATGACTAATATGTAAAATAATGTTATCATTAATATCTTATCTGCTTTAAATTGCCTTTCTGACAAAATAAAGACGCATGTTTACTTCATTTTTCCCAATTTCAATAGGATTTGTCCAAGTGAGCTTACCACCATATGTGACGAGTAGATTCCTATAAGTGTGGACTTGCTCAATGTTAATGTAATGTAACTTATTTCCCATGGAGGAATATCGTTATTTTTTATTCTAAAATCAATTATCATTTCTTTAGTCTTGTTTACGTTTAGACGAAGACGGTTTGTTTTATAAGCGTTATATCTTTCATTGCCATTATTGACTCTTGAATCACTCATGCAGACGGCGACGAGAAAAAAGCACTGCAACATGGCAGCTTGAAATATGCTCCATAGAAATTGTTGTTTTGTTGTAGGAATGAGGCTTTATACAATGTACCTAAAAAGGCATTATGCCTTATAATAATTGCTTCCTTATTATAAAAGATTAAGATTCAAAATGCCAAAGAAAACCTTGAGTTGGGAGGAAACCGGATTACACCTTAACAAAAAAGTAAAGGGCCTGATGTTTCATAAACAAGATGACAATATTATTGTGCCCTTCAAATCATTGGTAAGTTAAAATTTAAACACATCAATTCATTCGATACAGACGGTTGCTAAAACATCACGGGGGTAAAATAAATGAAGGATAAAAAACGGCAATGTGAACATTCTGCAAATCAAGATGTTCTTTCTAAGTCAAAACTGAGAATACGAACCATATTTATAACAACAGTACAGACAGATATAATATTATGTCTTCTATTACGCTATGGGGTATGCAGAACCTTGGAGTTTCTTTGAGCAGAACTACAGACGTTTCGAGGCATTTGAAGTGAAAATGTAGGGGCATATAGATGAGCATTAGCAAGGGTAGCCGACACGGAAACATAAAAAGATCAGTTAGGGCTCTATAAATAAACATCATACGAAAGCAATTAAGATAGTTTTTAATTATTGATGGAGATTAAAAAATGGATTTTTTTTAAGGAAGCGACCTTGGACTTAATTTCGTATGACAAGAGCTTTATGACAGACAGCACACCACTGTGCCATACACACGAAATGGCACAGCAGAGAAGGCCGATGGCCAACCTGTTAAAATTAGAGCTGGGCCAAGTTAAGTTCGAACTCATCGAGCTTCCATTTCTCTTTCGAACTTAGAACTTGGTTGTTGAGTTCGATCTTGAGAAGTTCGAACTCAACTTACAAAAGTGAGGTCGACTTAACTTCGAACTTGGCACGTCTCGCT
>JAOYNN010278615.1:0-10261 GCA_025770095.1 Goniobranchus kuniei
CAATGTGTTATGATTTATTTCATTAATCTTGTTATTCACCCAATGTGCTCAAGGTTTAAAATGCCTGGATACAATGGTTCAATATGCAGTTTTCATTTAGAGAGAATCTGTTTGTCTCAGCAATGTTGCTTTCAAATGCAGCATAAAAGGTGGTCTAATTAATTTCATTCTTAAAAACCCCAGCTGTTTATTTAATATTATAGGCTCAAGCTTTGAAAGGCCTGTTGATACTGCTGAATTTACTGATGTAGAAACGTATTCGTTATGAGAACACCATTTCAAAATAAATTACATGGCCATCAAACGTAAATAAGGGAAAAAGAGGGGGTTGATGAAGACTGTTTGTGAAATGGTAAAGACGCTGACCACCCACTCTAGAGAACAGTTTCTATAAGTTTTTATTTAACTTGTAGTAATGATGCTGACCACTCACTATCTAGTCGAACATTTGTTTAAATTGGTTTTCACTCGTTTCTTAAGGAAAAGAGAATCGTTACTTTCACACAACGTCTGACATTGTCATTCAGTTTTGCATGAGGATAGAATCACGAATTCTTGTGACATAGCACTCTTGATATAGATTCTAGATCTAGATCAGATATTCAACGCACAGCAAGATGGTTGCACCCTTGTGCATTTTAAAGCCCCACAATGTGCACCATGCATCCAAGCTGCACTATATCGTATCTGAACCTTATTTTTTAAAAGTACCAAAATTGAATGTAGGGTTCAGAATTTCCAACTGTGAAAAAAAGGACTTTCCAAGATTTAAACTTTATTTTCTTTAGTTTCGGTACCTTGTTAATTAATTCTGCTATAGGACAAACATGTCTCCTATTTTTGGCCTATTTCACAGCTGCAGTTATTCATGTTGATGGGGGAGTTTTCTCTTCCTTTTTCTAATGGTGTAAGAGAAATAACAAAGC
The DNA here is from genome assembly GCA_025770095.1 of Goniobranchus kuniei. Taxonomy (NCBI): domain Eukaryota; kingdom Metazoa; phylum Mollusca; class Gastropoda; order Nudibranchia; family Chromodorididae; genus Goniobranchus; species Goniobranchus kuniei. The sequence continues at coordinate 927 of JAOYNN010278615.1, forward strand.
TGTCACATGTATAGGCAGTGTAAATGTAGTCTGCTCCAATCTCTTCATCTGTGATGACCAAGTTTGCTTCCAAAGTTATGTTAAATTTGACAGCACCGTCAACAAATACAGCTGATCAGTCAGTTAATCATGATGTCGATCGACCATTCAACCATTCAGTCTGTCAGTCAGATAGGCAGTTAGGTGTGGCTGTGGGGTCAGGGCTTTGGACTTGTAACTGCGAGGTTCCAAGTTTGAGGTTGGGCCGCACTGTGACGCTGTGTAGTCCTTGGGAAAGGCTATTTACACACATTTCCTTACCCCACTCAGGTGATAATGAGTACCGTCGATAGGCGAGGAAGTTCTTGTCAGTGCGCCTGTAAAATGGCTGCATCTTTTGTATGCTCCACATGGAGTTGAGAAGGTATTTGGTAGGAAAAAGCCTGTCGGGGAACATTTGTAAAGCGCTTTCAGCACATTTATTGGGTTTGCTGGTGTGTAGAAGCTCTGCTTTTTAAATCAACTCATTGACCTGTGAGTGGTTGATAAACGATGGGGCCAATCAGTCAATTTAACCATCAATCAGCCAGTTAGTCAATTTATCCATCAATAACCGATCAGGCACATAATGCACCACTACTCCGCCAGCCATTCAAGGGATCTAATAATGTGACAGTTGATCAGCCTGTCAAGCAGCTAGCCATTTAGTCAGTTAATTAAAGCATCAGCCAATCAATCTATTAAAAACAATCACCCATTTTGTCAGTTAATTGAGGCATCACCCAACCAGTCTATTAAAAACAAGCACCCATTTGGTCAGTTAATTGAGGCATCAGCCAACTAGTCTATTAAAGACAATCACCCATTTGGTCAGTTAATTAAAGCATCAGCCAACCAGTCTATTAAAAGCAATCACCCTTTTGGTCAGTTAATTAAAGCATCAGCCAACTAGTCTATTAAAAGCAATCACCCATTTGGTCATTTAATTAAAGCATCAGCCAACTAGTCTATTAAAGACAATCACCCATTTGGTCAGTTAATTAAAGCATCAGCCAACCAGTCTTTTAAAAAGCAATCACCCATTTGGTCCGTTAATTAAAGCATCAGCCAACTAGTCTATTAAAAGCAATCACCCATTTGGTCAGTTAATTAAAGCATCAGCCAACTAGTCTATTAAAGACAATCACCCATTTGGTCAGTTAATTAAAGCATCACAGCCAACCAGTATGTTAAAAAGTAATCACCAATTTGGTCAGTTAATTAAAGCATCAGCCAACCAGTCTATGAAAAAGCAATCACCCATTTGGTCAGTTAATTAAAGCATCAGCCAACCAATCTATTAAAAAGTAATCACTCATTTGGTCAGTTAATTAAAGCATCAGTCAACCAGTCTATTAAAAAGCCATCACCCATTTGGTCCGTTAATTAAAGCATCAGCCATCTAGTCTATTAAAAATCAACCACCCATTTGGTCAGTTAATTAAAGCATCAGCCAACCAGTCTATGAAAAAGTAATCACCCATTTGGTCAGTTAATTAAGGCATCCGTCATTTAGTATTTTAAAATAAGAATCACCCATTTGGTCAGTTAACTAAGACATCCGTCAACTAGTCTGTTAAAACACGAATCACCCATTTGGTCAGTTAATTCAGGCATCTGTTAACTAGTCTGTTAAAACGACAATCATCCTTTTGGTCAGTTAATTCAGGCACCTTTTAGCTTGTGTCTTAAAACAACAATCACCCATTTGGTCAGTTAATTAAGGCATCCGTCAACTAGTTTGTTAAAACAACAATCACCCTTTTGGTCAGTTAATTCAGGCATCTGCGAATCAGTGTGTTAAAACAACAATCACTCATTTGCTCAGTTAATTAAGACATCTGTGAACTAGTCTGTTAAAACAACAATCACCCATTTGGTCAGTTAATTAAGACATCCATCATCTATTCTGTTAAAACAACAATCACCGATTTGGTCAGTTAATTAAGGCATCTGTTAACTAGTTGGTTACAACAACAATCACCCATTTGTTTGGTTAATTAAGACATCTTTCAACTTGCGTGTTAAAACATCAGTCACCCATTTAGTCAGTTAATTAAGGCGTCCATCAACTGGTGTGTTTAAACAACAAATTAATTAAGGCATCCATCAACTATTTTGTTAAAACAGCAATGACCAATGGTCAGCTAATTGAGATATCCATCAAAGTGTATTGAAAAAGCATTCACCCTATTAGTGTGTTAGTTAAGACCTCCATCAAATAGTTTATTATTAAATAAAACAATTATGCATTTGGTAAGCTTTTTTTCCAAGGCATCTATCAAGTAGTGTACTAAAAATGCAATCAGCCATTTTGTAAGTTAATGAAGGCATCAGCCATATGGTGTGTTAAAAATACATATCAGCCACTCATCAGTTAAATAAGCTTATCAGCCAAATAGAGTGTTATATATGCAGGCAGCCATTTTGTCAATTAATTAAAGCATTAGCCAACTAGTGTACTAAAGAAAGCAATCAGCCATTTGGTCAGTTAATTTAGGCATCAGCCAAATAGGCTATTTAAAAAATGCAATCAGCTATTGGGTCAGTTAATTTAGGCATCAGCCAAATAGTCTATCAGAAATGCAATGATCCATTTCGCCGATTTATTAGGGCATCAGCCAGTCAATCTGTTACAAAAGCAAGCACCCATTTGTTCAGTTAATAAAGGCACTAGCCAACCAGTCTATGAAAAAACAATCACCCATTTGGTCATTTTATTAAAGCATCAGCCAACTAGTTTATTAAACAACAATCACCCATTTGGTCATTTAATTCAAGCATCAGCCAACTAGTTTATTAAAAAATAATCGCCCAGTTGGTCATTGAATTAAAGCCTCAGCCTACTAGTCTATTAAAAAACAATCATCCATTTGGTCTGTTAATTAAAGCATCCGTCAACTAGTCTTTTAAAACAAGAATTACCCATTTAGTCAGTTAATTAAGACATCCGTCAACTAGTCTGTTGAAACAAGAATCACCCATTGGGTCAGTTAATTAAGGCATCCGTCAACTAGTTTGTTAAAATAAAAATCACCCTTTTGGTCAGTTAATTCAGCCACCTGTTAACTAATGTATTAAAACAACAACCACCCATTTGGTCAGTTAATTAATAGTTTATTAAAAAAGCAATCACGTAAGTTGTTTTCAAGGCACACATCAAGTAGTGTACTAGAATGCAATCAGCCATTTGGTAAGTTGATTTAGGTATCAGCCAGCTAGTGTATTAAAAATACAATCAGCCATTTCGTAAGTTAATGAAGGCATCAGCCAAACGGTGTGTTAAAAATACATATCAGCCATTCGTCAGTTAAATAAGGTTATCAGCCAAGTAGTGTATTATAAATGCAAGCAGCCATTTGGTCAGTGAATTTAGGCATCATCCAACTAGTCTATCAGAAATGCAATAATCTATTTCGTCAATTTATTAGGGCATCAGCCAATCAGTCTGTTACAAAAGCAAACACCCATTTGGTTAATCCATTAAGGCATCAGTCAATCAGTCTGTTACAAAAGCAAATACCCATTTGGTTAGTTAATTAGGGCATCAGCCAGTCAATCTGTTACAAAAGCAAACACCCATCTGGTTAGTTAATTAGGGCATCAGGCAATCATTCTGTTACAAAAGCAAATACCCATTTGGTTAGTTAATTAGGGTATCAGTCAATCATTCTGTTACAAAAGCAAATACCCATTTGGTTAGTTAATTAGGGCATCAGTCAATCATTCTGTTACAAAAGCAAATACCCATTTGGTTAGTTAATTAGGGCATCGGCCAGTCAATCTGTTACAAAAGGAAATACCCATTTGCTTAGTCAATTAGGGCATCAGTCAATTGGTCTGTTACAAAAGCAAACACCCATTTTGTTTAGTTAATTAAGAAATCAGACAATCAGTCTGTTACAAAAACAAACACCCATTAGGTTAGTTCATTAGGCTCTATGCCAATCAATCTGTTACAAAAGCAAACACCCATTTGGTTAGTTCATTAAGGCATCAGCCAATCAAACTATTAGAAAACCAAACATCCATTTGGAGTTAATTAAGGCATCAACCAATCGGTCTGTTAGAAAACCAAACATCCATTTGGTCAGCTAATGAAGGCATCAACCAATCAGTCTTAGAAAACCATACATTCATTTGGTCAGTTAATTAAAGCAGCAACCAATCAGTCTGTTAGAAAAGGAAACATCTATTGGTCAGTTAATTAAGGCATCAGCCGATCAGTCTGTTATAAAAGCAAACACCCATTTGGTCATTTAGTTAAGGCATCAACCAATCAGTCTGTTCTAAAAGCAAACATCCATTTTTTTCAGTTAATGAAGGCATCAACCAATCAGTTTGTTACAAAAGCAAACATCCATTTGGTCATTTAGTTAAGGCATCAGTCAATCAGTGTATTAGAAAAGCAAACATCCATTTAGTTAGTTAATCAAGGCATCAGCCAATCAGTCTGTTAGAAAAGCAAACGTCCATTTGGTCAGTTAATTAAGGCATCAACCAATCAGTCTGTTAGAAAAGCAAACGTCCATTTGGTTAGTTAATTAAGGCATCAACCAATCAGTCTGGTAGAAAAACAAACGTCCATTTGGCTAGTTAATTAAGACATCAACCAATCAGTCTATTAGAAAAGCAAACATCCATTTAGTTAGTTAATCAAGGCATCAGCCAATCAGTCTGTTAGAAAAGCAAACATCGATTTGGTCAGTTAATTAAGGCATCAACCAATCAGTGTATTAGAAAAGCAAACATTGATTTAGTTAGTTAATTAAGGCATCAGCCAATCAGTCTGTTAGAACAGCAAACATCCATTTGGCTAGTTAATTAAGACATCAGCCAATCAGTCTGTTAGAAAAGCAAACGTCCATTTGGCTAGTTAATTAAGGCATCAGCCAATCAGACTGTTACAAAAGCAAACACCCATTTGGTCAGTTGGTTAAGGCATCAGCCATTCAGTCTTTACAAAAGCAGCTATCCATTTGCTTAGTTAATTGGGGCATCAGCCAGTCATTCTATTACAAAAGGAAACATCCATTTGGTTATTTAATTAGGGCATCAGCCAATCAATCTGTTACAAAAGCAAACCTCCATTTGGTTAGTTAATTAGGGCATCAGCCAATCAATCTGTTACAAAAGGAAACATCCATTTGGTTAGTTAATGAGGGCATCAGCCAATCAGTCTGTTACAAAAGGAAACATCCATTTGGTTAGTTAATTAGGGCATCAGCCAATCAATCTGTTACTAAAGGAAACATCCATTTGGTTAGTTAATTAGGGCATCAGCCATTCATTCTATTACAAAAGGAAACATACATTTGGTTATTTAATTAGGGCATCAATGAATCAGTCTGTTACAAACGGAAACATCCATTTGGTTATTTAATTAGGGCATCAACGAATCAGTCTGTTACAAAAGGAAACATCCATTTGGTTAGTTAATTAGGGCATCAACGAATCAGTCTGTTACAAAAGCAAACATCCATTTGGTTAGTTAATTCGGGCATCAGCCAATCATTCTGTTACAAAATGAAACATCCGCTCGGTTAGTTAATTAGGGCTCCAGCCAATCAATCTGTTACAAACGTAAACACCCATTTCGTTTGTTAATTAAAGCATGAGACAATCAATCTGTTATAAAAGCAATCACCCATTGGTTAGTTAACTAGGTTATTAGCCAATCCATCTGTTACAAAAGCAACCATAAATGTAGTTAGTTGGTTGAGGCATCAGCCAATCAATCTGTTAGAAAAACAAACACTCATTTGGTTAGTTAATTAAGGCATCAGCCAATCACTCTGTTAGAAAGCAAACACCCATTTGGTTAGATAATTGTGGCATAAAAGCCAATCAGCCTGTAAGAAAAGCAACCATCTATTTGGTCAGTTAATTAAATTATCAACAAATCAGTCTGTTACAAAAGCAAGCATCCATTTGGTCAGTTAATTAAAGTATCAACCAATCAGTCTGTTACAAAAGCAAACACCGATTTGTCAGGTAATTTAGGCATCAACCAATCATTCAAAAAAAAAACAACCCAAAGAAACAGTTAAAAACCCATTTGATCAGTTGTAAAGGCATCAACGAATCAATCTGTTAGAAAAGCAAACATCAGTTTGGTCAGTTAATTAAGGTATAAACCAATCAGTCTGTTATTAAAGCAAACAGCCATGTGGTCAGTTAACTAAGGCGTCTACCAGTTAGTCTATCACAAAAGCAAACACCAATTTGGTTAGTTAAGTAAGGTATCAGCCAATCAGTCTGTTAAAAAAGCAAAAATCCATTTTGTCAGTTACTTAAGACATCAACCAATTAGTCTGGTAGAGATGCTAACATCCACTTGGTCAGTTAATTAAGGCATCAACCAATGAGTCATTTACAAAAGGAAACATCCATTTGGTCATTTAATTAGGGCATCAGCCGATCTATGTGTTACAAAAGGAAACATCCATTTGGTCAGTTAATAAGGGCATCAGCCGATCTATGTGTTAAAAAAGGAAACATCCATTTGGTCAGTTAATTAGGGCATCAGCGGATCTATGTGTTACAAAAGGAAACATCCATTTGGTCAGTTAATTAGGGCATCAGCCGATCTATGTGTTACAAAAGCAAACATCCATTTGGTCAGTTAATTAGGGCATCAGCCGATCTATGTTTTACAAAAAGAAACACCCATTTGGCTTAACAATTAGTGAATCGCCAATCAGTCTGTTACACAAGCAAACATCCATTTGGTTAGATAATTAGGGCACCAGCCAATCAATCTGTTACACAAGCAAACATGCATTTGTTAAAGAATTAGGGCATCAGCCAATTAGTCTGTTACAAAAGCAAACATCCATTTGGTTAGATAATTAGGGCATCAGCCAATCAATCTGTTACAAAATAAAAGATACATTTGGTCAGGCAATGAAGGCATCAACCAAGCAGTCAGGCATAAAAGCGAACACCGATTTGGTTAGTTAATTAGGGCATCAGCTAATCAGTCTGTTACAAAAGCAAACAACCATTTGGTTAGAGAATTAGGGCATGAGCCAATCAGTCTGTTACAAAATCAAACATCCATTTGGTCAGTTAATGAAGGCATCAGCCAAGCAGTCAGGTATAACAGCAAACATCCATTTGGTTAGTTAATTAAGGCATCAGGCAATCAATGTGTTAGAAAAGCAAACACCCATTTGGTCATTTAGTTAAGGCAGCAGCCAATCAGTCTATTAGAAAAGCAAACATCCATTTGGTTAGTTAATCAAGGCATCAGCCAATCAATGTTTTACAAAAAGAAACACCCATTGGGTCAGTTAATTAAGGCATGAGCCAACCAGTCTCTTAGAAAAGCAAAGATCCGTTTGATTAGTTAATTAAGAGAATCAATCATTTACAAAGGCAAACTCCCATTTGCTTAGTTGATTAGAGCATCAGCCACTCGATATGTTATAAAAGGAAACATCCATTCTATTAGATATTTAGGGTATCAGGCAATCAATCTGTCACAAGAGTAAACACCCATTTTTCTTAAGTTCATCAGGGCATCAACCAATTAGTCTGTTAGAAAAGCGAACACCCATTTTTTTAGTTGATTAAGGCATGAATAAGTCAGTCTGTAATATAAGCAAACACCCATTTGACCAGTTAAAGGTATTAACCAATCAGTCTGTTAGAGAAGCTAACACCCATTTGGTTAGTTAATTAAGGCATCAGCCAATCAATCTGTTACAAAAGGAAACATCCATTTGGTTAGATAATTAGGGCATCCGCCAATCAATCTGTTAGAAAAGCAAACACCTATTTGGTTTGATAATTAAGGCATCAGCCAATCAATCTGTTACAAAAGCTAAAACCCATTCGGTTAATTCATTAGGGCATCAGCCAGTCAGTATGTTAGAAAAGCAAACACCCATTTGATCAGTTAATTAAGGCATCAGCCATTCAGTCTGTTAGAAAAGCAGACACACATTTGCTTAGTTAATTAGGGCATCAGTCTGTTAAAAAGCAAACGTCCATTTGGCTAGTTAATTAAGGCATTAACCAATCAGTCTGTTAGAAAAGCAACCATCGATTTGTTCAGGTCATAAAGGCATCAACCAATCAGTCAGTTATAAAAGCAAACATCCATTTGGGCAGTTAATTAAGACATTAACCAATCAGTCTCTTATAAAAGAAAACACCCATTTTGTTCAGGTAATTAAGACATCAACCAATCCGTAAGTTACAAAAGCAAAAACCCATTTGGTCAGTGAATTAAGACATCAAGCAATCAGTCTTTTATAAAAGGAAACATTCATTTGGCAAGTTAATTAAGGCATCAACCAATCAGTCTGCTACAACTACAAACAGCCATTTGGTTAGATAATTAGTGTATCAGTCAATCAATCTGATACGAAAGCAAACATCATTTGATAAGTTAATTAAGGCATCAGCCATTCAGTCTGTTACAAAAGCAAACACCCGTTTGGTTATTTAATTAAGACATCAGCCATTCAGTCTGTTACAAAAGCAAACACCCATTTGGTTAGTTAATTAGGACATCAGCCAATCAGTCTGTTACAAAAGCAAACAACCATTTGGTTAGTTAATTAGGACATCAGCCAATCAGTCTGTTATAAAAGCAAACATCCATTTGGTTAGTTAATTAGGGCATCAGCCAATCAGTCTGTTATAAAAGCAAACACCCATTTGGTTAGTTAATTAGGGCATCAGCCAATCAGTCTGTACTAAAAGCAAACACCCATTTGGTTAGTTAATTAGGACATCAGCCAATCAGTCTGTACTAAAAGCAAACATCCATTTGGTTAGTTAATTAGGACATCAGCCAATCAGTGTGTTAGAAAGGCAAACACCCATTAGGTTAGTTAATAGAGATATCAACCAACCATCACATTGACATTTAAACACAAAGACAAAGTCGTGAAACTTGCGCTAAAACCCAAACGCTTGCATGACCACCATTACACACAAACAGACTGGCACATAAAATTATGAAAGAAACAGTATAACTCAGACAGACATGTATAAATGTATTTTAAAATGTGGTCATAATGTACACTAAAGATATTTTCGGAACGCCTAAAGTAGTAGATGAAAACCAGACTACCTTCTCCAGGCTGTTAAAATTCTCTATTATTATACGACATGCAACTACGATTAACAAGCAGCAATGCCTCACACTTGATTTGCGACAGAGCTAAAGGAAAACCAACAAAAACACCCCGCCCACTCCAAACCCCCCCACCCCACACAAAAAATCAAAACAAAACTAAAAACCAAAAACAAACAACAACAAAACAAACAACAAAACAAACATACTACGAAAAACAAAACAA
>JAOYNN010278726.1:0-15916 GCA_025770095.1 Goniobranchus kuniei
TTTTCATAACAAGCCAGGCAGCATGATTTTGGAATAGCTGCAAGTGTTTGATTTTATACTTTGGGTGATCATTCCTTGCATAAAGCCCTGTACTGACGTCGCCTGCACATCTACCTAATCAGGTGGAGATCAAAGGATGACTTTCGACACACGCCCTGAAGATGGGCATAAGCTAATTTCAATAGGCAGTATGCGGGCAGTACAACAATCTGGATTATCGCAAAGGTGCCATGTTTTCTAATTGTTAAGTTTTGAAATGTCTAGACAATAAAGCATTCAACTGATTCAACACCCATTCGTTACGAATGTTGACAATGCTAGGCATGTTGATGTGAAGTCACATTTTTAACACCTGTGAAGCCAATGCCATTAATTTGTGTCAGGGTGCATCGCAATCTAAGAAGTGCGCAGGTAGTAAATTCTGGGTGAGAGAAAGTGGAATTCTTTGTATCTTTGGATCATTGGCCCCAACCTACTTCAGTGGAAAATTTGTATGCTCCCGAAAAACAAATTGACCTGGAAGATATTAAAATTAGAAGAATAGCCAATGAGATTGCAAGTTCATAGATAGTCTGATACTTTCGTTTTCAACCATCCAATTGAATTGAATTGAACGTTTATTGCCATATATGTAACAGGTTACATTGGAAATTGATTTGGTATCGATCAGACTAACAAACAAACAAAAATAATGAGACATTTACGATATCAAAGTTACATCAATGAAACGAAATGGGTAATTATTCATACAGATTACATAAACTCTCTCTCTCTCGCTTCCCCCCTTCTCTCTCTCTCACTGTCGCTCTCTGCCTCTCTCTCTCTCTCTCTCTTCCATGCATGCACACTCAAACCCCACCTCTGTCGTAAACACAATGGGAGCTTGTGACGTAGGGGTACATGTGTTTTCAATGAAAGGAGTCCATGAAGACCTTGACACAGAACCACACTTCCGCTAAAATCATAAGGCTTAGCGGGATTAATACAAATTTGACCAGCTTAACAGAAATTTGAACCACCAATAAAAACATTTAATATCGTTGATGAAACTACACAAAGAAGAGAGATCTATAATTAAAGGTGTTTTTTTGTAGATTTGTAAACTTCATAAAATTGACTTTAAAATTTCAAAGGAAAATTTGTGGACTCTTTATCTCCTACAAATACGACAACTAGGCCTAAGTGACAATAAAACTATTTAGTATATCAATAATTTATAGCACACACTATATGATACAAGGTTTGTTGCCATAAATTAATTATAATGGGAAATAATGAAGTGGTTTATTACGCCTTAGAGCTGCATACAATAGTCACCGTCTAATAAGCTGCCCCTTATAACCCACTTCACATAATAACCCACAGTTTTCATGACACAGAATTTCTTTTCTATTTAAAACACTCTTATTACCCCTTTTATAATCCGCATCCTAGATACAACTAACAACTTCATCTAATAACCCGATTTTTCCAATGAGCAGGTAACTAGAAAATTAAATTTTTAAAAACATTTTACAAGCAACAGAGCGCATCTACACAAGCCATTTGCGTCTCACTGTCCTCAAAAACACAAGTGACTCACAGATGAAATAAAACTAATTGCCCTATCCTAATCCCCATCACATCTTGGTCATCTGATCAACCATATCAAAGTACAGGTACCGACGTACGAGTCTAAGTAAAGGGTGAGCACTCATTGGTCATTAAGTGACGCTTGATGTAGACACTTCCATGACAATTCACAATGCAAGAATAAGTCATGGATGGCATGGACACTATGCTGTCTGTCACAAAGTGTGGGAGGGTCAGAAGAATAGACTCACCATCGCATTTGAAAAGGGCTTGTCATAGAATGTACATGATTGGTGGTGTGTTTGCAGTGTAGCCAATCATCGTTTAGTTTGACACCGACCAATGAGCACAGCGAGTGTCAAGGACTAAACCAATACTTTACCTACAGCTTATTGTGCTGGCACTAAGCAATCTGTCAACATCACTTTCATTCAAGACATTTGCGTTGAGACTATCGAAAAACCAAAAAAAATGCCCCCCAAAACAAAACAAAATAAAGCAAAAACCAAAATTAAAACAATGTGATTTGAAACAGGGACACATCTGTTTATTCAGCACCTTAGGGCGAGAACACAGAGACGACCGAATTCGATCACCTAACCGCTAGGTGCCGTAAATTAAAACAATCGAACTATATAATTTCTAGAACAGCACATAGACATGGCCTACATTCAGCACCCTTCGGCAGTGTAGGTGTGAGCTTATTTTATCAGAATGAATTTGTCATTTCTACTCACCGAAAATGTCTTGCCAGTCAGTCGTCATCTTGTGTGTGACGTCATAGGGCTGGACTTTGGGCTTTTTTACTGACCATTATCTCAACAAGGGAGCTTTGTAGACTAAATCTGATTTGATTTTTTAAATCAGTGACCCATATTCTGGTCAGCATTCGAGCAAAATTTGATTTTGTGAAGTATTAAAAGAAATAAAAATTAAACCTCCGTCTAGATCTAGTCAACGCATCAGCCAATGCATGCCGAAAAAATGCCTCCTCTATGTCCTACCTTCGGTAAGATAGGCGATTAGGCAGTATGTCACAGATAACGCCGAACTTATTCAGTCGCCTCTGTGTCCTCGCCCTTAAGGATCAAAACTTACATCCCCTTTTAAGTGTATGAAGTAAATTACTTCCGTGGCAAGTACTCGTTAACGTCTTATAACCCGCTCCGGCTAAAAATCTGTTTACTTTGTCATCTGAGGACCTGGTTATAAGGCGGAAACCATCTCTAAATTGATGTGAAATAATGCTAGCAATGCATGGCAAGCTTGAGGGGTAACCAGATGGAAGGGTCTATACAGCCACAATTGTGGTCTCTCTAGACACCAGTCTAGACTGACAGACCACAAACCTCTATTTTTATTTAGAATTTGGTAGAGCAAGTCACATCTCTGACAATATAGACCTACTGTGATCTTATTTGTTGTGACAAATGCACAAATTTCCGGCAGTGTTTACGCACCATACACCACAAAATATTAATTTGTGTTTGTGGGTGGGTGTGCATGCATGTGCGATAAGTACAACAAAATTAACTTTCTTCAATGCATATAGAACTAGGCCTATGGTTCTAGAATACTAGCTAGCTTCGTGTCCCCTTTCGACTTGAACTCTCCCTCACACCCGGCAGTCGACATTGTGGTTAACGAGCTCCTGCTTGAAACGAAAAGTACCTTTCAACTTTTCATTGGCTTTTGCAACACTTTTGGATGACTTTCCAATCAGCAATTTCTCCTTTAACGCAGCACTATACGAATCAATATATTTGAAAGATTGAAAATAGTAACAGTTGCCATCTCCATACAAAGTTACAGACTGGAAAGACTAGATCTACTTAGGCTTAGCCTATGGGGAAAGTCAAATGATCCGCTCGCATGCACACACCACAATTCTTTTTGTGTGGTCTCTCTAAACGTCGGGCTAAGGAGACCGCAATTGTGGTCTGGGAAGACACTTTCTAACCAGATATAGTAATGTTAGTGAAACATGCGATCGGGCAGAATCTTCTAGCAGGGTTCCTACGGCTATGCGTCCTTAAAATTCAAGGAGGTTTCAAGGAGAATTTTGGTGAATTAAAGGAAGCTTTACGCGCATTTTAAAATAAAATTTTAAACATGGCAACCCGCTCAGCACCTGCCTCGCCAACGATTTTCCCGAATGCCAAGGCATTTGTCACGGTCGTGCCGTTTTCTTCTTCAATTTTTTACCCAAACAAAATAAAATTCAAGGAGCATTCAAGGAGATTTTAAGGGAAAATCAAATTCAAGGAGGTTTCAAGGAGCTCCTTGAAAATAAGGAGGCTTCAGGAAGCCTGTTCTAAACTAGCTATAACAAGTCTTCTTTGGCCATACATAAGAATAAGAAAGTACACATGACAAAAAGATTATCACAACTTGATAATATGTGACATTGCTGACCATCTTTCAATTTTGGCTCAATCTATTTCCAATTAAACAAATTCTGCCAATAAATTTGATTGAAAGGAACTGACAGAAGAACAATGATTGTACATGATAGTGGCTGGTAATAATATTGCACAACCTATGTGAATATCTGAAAAAGAGGTTGAATAAATTAGTTAAATAATTGTACGGTTGAGGAATAGATCTAGTCCTGTGTGACAAAAGTGACATGTTAGTTGACTCTAGACCATAACAATGCCATAACCTACCCACAAGAACTGGCGTTTGAGATACTTTTTTTTGCGACGTATCTTGATGCGCCGAACACCAAAATAATATTTAAATACATCGCAAATGTACCGTTTAAAAGTTATGATAATATTTATTTTAGAACTACATCAGTTGCGTATTCAGCTGTATTCCACTGCCATGTTGTTATTTTCGGGGTCATTTATGGGTTAGGTGGTGGGAGTCTCGTTTCTGGGCATACTGATCTTTCTGCACATGCGCAAGATTTCCTCGCACTACTTGAAGGCGCTCTCAATCATGTATAAGTATGGCTCTTGCGAATCGGATTATTTCAAGGCGATTGCTAGAATCTACGACAATGACGAGGTTTCTGTTTCTTTTCTTCATGAGCAATTAGACCACTTAATGGCTTTTTTTTCATCTTTTAAAAAAAATTAAACGGATCTCCCCCTGACGATAACCAGGATGGCAGTGGGTGCAGGGGGAAGCTGGGAGGGAGGGTTCAGGGGGTAACCCGCTAAATCACAACAAAAAACGGAGTGTCTATGTACACTGTAACCTTGTACGTAGCTCAACGGGATACGTACAAGGTTACCGGGCACGAAGCTCCATGTGCTACGTACAAGGTAACCAGGCACGATCAGAAAGTGTCTGCTTTATAAACACAAAAAGTTGCTCACATGTGTCTATGGCCATACTACTTTGAAAATACTGGTTCTCGTCCGACCACCAGTCAAGCAACACTGGACGTGATTAGTACTTAGATGGGTGACCGCTTGGTAACACCACATGATGTAGATGTTAATTTTTGTTCTTTTCTTTTTTTCAATCATCCCATTTATTACGGCTGTGGGAACGCGGTCTGTTAGAATTTTAATTTCTTTTAAATCATTTTGCTTTTATTTTTTTGTGTAATCTAAAAAACGATCTAGAGTGGTTGTCCGGATGTCTCTCGAGGGTTCCTACAGCTGCGCTTACTTAAAATTCAAGGTTTCAAGGAGAATTTTTGTGAATTCAAGGAGGCTAAAGCACCCCCGCCTCGACACCAACTTTCCAGAACTCGAGGGTAGTTGTCGCAGTGTCACCTTTTTTCTTACAATTTTTTTCTGAACAAAATCAAATTCAAGGAGGATTCAAGGAGATTTAGGCCAAAATTCAAAATTCAAGGAGATTTGGGAGGAACATCAAATTCAAGGAGGTTTCAAGGAGCTCCTTGAAATAAGGAGGCCATATGAACCCTGTCTCTCTCTCTCTGATTCCCCATTTGACGATCAATGTCTGTTAGAAAAAAAACCCGCAAATCGGGGTAGGGCGAGCGCTCTCTTTCGTAGCAAACGAAAGGTACACGGCGGACAAGTTTTAAAACTGCGATTACGATGTTTCATCAATAAAATTAAAATACTATCAACTAGCAATACAAAAAAAAAAGATGAACTGAACCTTTTTTTTTTTTATTACACCTTGCTGATCAGTAATAATCAAAAATTGCATGATCAATATCAATAAAAACCGATTTACATTCCAGTCGATCAAATAAACTATCTATCCCAATTACAATGTTAATACCATCCACTTAGTCGATCCAAGATGGCGACAGGCATAACAAATTGCTACATACGAATAAGACCCCAAATATCTGTTGGATGAAGAATAGGGACCCTAAGGAAAACGGAATGGAAAACCATTTGGGTAAATTAATACATCAACACCTTTTCATGGTGACGCACTGTCAGTAGGATTCTCACGATACGTGCAGTCCAATATCAATGCGCGTGGAAGATCTCTTCTGCGCGTGGATGCTCGCCTGTTGGGGGGTGGACGCTCTCTTCACTTGCATCCAGTGTGGGGGCGTTCCTCCCATACCTAAAAAAACATTCCTTGAGGTGTTTATGATAAAGTGGTTTATGGTCAAGGTGTTGCCACAGCCTAAACCCCACTAAGCCTACCTCTAGACTATAGATTTCAGCAATTAACCGGCCTGTTTCATTGGATGGCCTGCTTGATGTTACTAAGAATAAATCCATGGGCTACTTACAATGTTACTGTGTACGTAGACAAATGATTATTACGTAAAATGACATTGGCAGCATGAAAACCATCAATTTGTGACGTTTTCTAGTGACATTTTCATGGCACTAAAACTAAAAAATGCCGGAAACCACCGTAAAATCGTCGAAAAAATTACGACAAAACACCATAATACACTATCGCTAATTACATCATATTGCGTTATCGATAGCATGAAAACAATTTCCGACGGTTTTCAGTGCGATATTAGTGTTCTGGGCACTAATAAAGCGACGGAGTAACACTGAAAAATCGCCATATTAGAGTTGGTAGGTCGGTATTTCTAGTGTAGACCTATCCACAAGAACTGGCGTTTGGGATACTTTCTTTCCGATGTATTTTGATGCGCTGAACACGAAAATAATATAGTTAAATCTGTCACAAAAGTAGTTTAAAAGTTACGATGATATTTATTGTAGAACTACATCACTTGCGTATTCAGCCGCCATGTTGTTATTATCGGGGTCATTTCCGGGTTAGGTCGTGCGAGTCGTTTCTGGGCATATCGATCTTTCTGCGCATGCGCCAGATTTCCGCGCACTACTTGAAGGCACTCTCCATCATGGATACATGTGGCTCTTGCGAATCTTACTTCAAGGCGATTGCTAGATTCTACGACACCAACGAGGTTTCTGTTTCTTTTGAACGTGAGCTCCAAGGTAAGAGAACCCGTAATTAGACCACTTAATGGCTTTTTTTTCATCCTTTTTTAAAAAGTAAACGGGTCTCCCCGTGATGATAACCAGGACAGTGACGGGTTCAGGGGGAAGCTGGCAAGGGGGGGTTTAGGGGGGTCCTCCCCTTGACGATAACCAGGACGGCAATGGGTTCACGGGGGACTCCCCCCTGACGATAACCAGGACGGTGGTGGGTTCATGGGGGTCGCAAAAAAATCGATTATTCACAATATGACGTCATCGGTAGCATGAAAACCATCAGTTGGCAAAATTTTCTAGTAGCATTTTCATTCTCAGGGCACTAAAAAAACATCGGAAACCACCGTAAAATCGTCTAAAAAATTACGACAAAACACCGCAAAACATTGTAATATATTATCGCTAATTACGTCATATTGCGGTACCAGTAGCATGAAAATAAACAAATTCCGAAGGTTTTCAGTGCAATATTCGTGTTCAGGGCACTGAAAAACGTCGGAATAACACCGAAAAATTGCCATATTAGAGTGGGTAGGTCTACAAAAGAATTACCAAATTTTCCATAGAAAAGGATCATGGTCAAGGCCCTTTTTAACCCTGCTAGAGCTCGCCATTTTGCCGGAAGTGACATCAGGTTGTGGGATGGCCTGATGACGTA
Source organism: Goniobranchus kuniei (assembly GCA_025770095.1). NCBI lineage: Eukaryota > Metazoa > Mollusca > Gastropoda > Nudibranchia > Chromodorididae > Goniobranchus > Goniobranchus kuniei. Next base: position 7,603 of record JAOYNN010278726.1, read on the forward strand.
TTTTTAATTCAAGAATTCGGTCATGGCCAGAGTAATTGGGGCACTCAGATCTAAAACCACCATTTCACAGGGATATAATAATGAAAAAATGCATAGGAATATAATGAAAGAATGCAGTGAATAAAATCACATTGCAGAGTGACGTGAATATCGGTATCCAACTGTCGCACACAAAGGCAAACAGCTGAATGAGCCGAATGAAGGCGACCCGTGTAGGCCTAGACGCCTAAACACAACTTGTTGCTTGCTGGCTAAGCCCCACTTCAACACTCAATAACAAAGCATTTATCCAGAGTAAAGGATCAAAATAACTTGCAATCCCATTGGCTGACCTTTAAATTATAGTATGGCTTTAACCCAGGTCAGTCTCATACAAAGGCGAACACACCTGAATCGAATGAAAGGCGGCGATTGACACGTCATGCCTTGCTGATTAGGGAAGTCCCACTGCAAAATTCAATGCTCAATAACAAAGCCGATATCCAAGGTAAAGGTTAAAAATAACTTACAACCCCATTGGTGGTTCTTTAAATTAGAATAAACACCACTTCCAGGTCAATTTCTTTATTTGGAACATAAAAATTTTCCATTTAGTAAGGTCAGTGTCCTATGCGTGTTATATTACTATTACGCCGGCGCTCTTCTTGCATACAGACGTTTCGGGCATGTCATATTACACCGTCGGGCTTCTCGGGTTAATGCCAAGGCGAGCGTAATACATTACACTGTAGCTTTACGAGGGTTGATTCAGGATTTTGTCAACCTCTAAATTCTAAAAATTTGATAAAATAGATCTATCCAATTTATTTAATTTGGAAAATTTTTACTACAAAATGTTTTCATAATGACGTGCTGTCAATAGGCTTCTCACATTGACGTGCTGTCAGTATCAATGTGCATAGAAGCTCACTTCTGCGCATTGATGCCCACTTCACTTGCAGCCACTGCCCCCAGTAACGGGGTTGCCACCTAATACCCGCTAGCCTACTTTTAGATTTTAGCTAGATTTAGAAAGTAAAGAAAAAGGAATTTTTCTGCTTATCACTTACCTTTTTTATTCCTTTCACAAATTACTTGATTTGTCGCTCTCACTCCTACACTCCTGAATACTTTTAGATCTAGACTATGACTATGGTCGGCGTTCTTGCGAAGAAAGCAATAGCTGAAAAATAATCAAAACCGTGATCACTGCTGAGATTCGTATGACATACAAAAACTGTTACAACTGCGCATTGGACAAAATTGTGAATGAGAAAGTCTCGAAATGCCCCCGGAAATTACTCGAGGCGAAGTCAGTTGCGATAGTGGGGTAAATGAGTCCATACTAGAAAGCAACATAACTTCTGACCTGTGCATTCGCAACAGATTTAACTATCAATTTCATGTTCAGCGCATGAAATTACATGTAGAAGAAATTATATGGAAACATGAACTTTTCAAAAGGTGTTGTAGTAAAATAAACCAGTTAATTCAATGATAATGGTTCTACAGGAGTTGAATAAGTCATAATATTAAGCCTCATATAAATTCAAGAATCATTGGCCAGTTAGTTAAAATTCATGCTGAAAAGCCATTTCCCAGGCAAAACATTTGATTTGTAAACATAATTTTATGTATAATACTTTTCCATTTCTTCATTCCCATCTTTCTGAGCCCAAGGTTCTTTTGTATCCGGAAAGACTTCACTTTACCTCTACGGGTGTTCCATGTTGGAAAACCATGTGGGAGGTCATAGAACGCCAGAGTTTTTCAATCTTCAGCCAGCCTTGCACGCTCATTGATAGACCTTCCCATATGTAATGTATGTTGTTGCCAACCCATTCATCTCCTTCCTCGTCTGCTGGCGACTTTCCCTTGAAGGATCTTTTTTTTGTATGGTGTGATGTCTTGTTATGTGGCCGAAGTATTTTTGTTATTCTCTTCCTTACATTGGACGTATCCTTGGGTTTCAATGCCCAATCTCTAGCACTTCTTTGTTTGTTTTCTTCTCTGTCAATGACACATGGGTCATTCTACAGTAGATTTACATCTCTAATCCTCTCAGTTTTTTTCTCCTCCGTCTGTGTAAACGCCCAGATTTCACAACTGTAAAAAAGCGTGCACCATACATAACACTTTGGGAGGCATGGCTTAGTGGTGAGCGATAAACCCTAACATGTGAGTTGTCTGTTCATACATATGAGAATGTGTTTTTGGAAAGGGCTATTCATCTTTTTATTTCCTCCTGACATAAAATTTGCCATCTTCCGTCACTAGTGCTCTGAGGTATTTAAATGACTCAACTTGCTCCACAATTTTATCATCAATCTTTATAGTTACTTTTGTATTGTTACATGCATTTGCCTTTGAAAAAAAACATGGTTTTCACCTTGTTTACGTTCATTAGTAGTCCAAATCTTTTGCTTTCCTGTTTTGACCATACTTTTTCTTGCAGTTCTTTTTCACTTTCCACCAGGAAGGACGTGATGTTTAAAATCCTGGCCTAACAGTATCATTTTAATGCGGATTCTGTAAAACAGAAAACTCCTATGTGGCGACCTCAAAGCTGCGCTATATCATAAAAGCCTAAAAAGATAATGTTCTTGATGTCTGTAATATAAATATATATATAGTGACTTGAAATGTAGAGGTGGGAGTGTTTTATTATTGATATTATTTTTATTATTATTGCAACATAGGGTTATTACAGATTTGTTCAGTATTATAAAGTGCTGTAAAGTTATATTATTTGAAAAACATTTGCTCCAATGTATTACTTTTGATGAAGTAATTTTTAAATTAAAAGCAAATTTACGTTTCTCATTTCTACATTGACGTTTTAAAATATATTAAAAACATTTCTTTGCTTTCCATTCAGATCCAGTTAGGTGCCTTTTTGTCAAGGTTCTGACAGGGACAGAAAGCAATGATGGCTGACAACGTGACACCACCAGCATATAATCGGCCTCATCTCTCAGTCATGTCTTCTTTGTTTTGACATCTTTTCTTATGTAATCCAACGCTCTATCACCTTCATCTCAACCATGGAGTCTTTTAATGAGTTGTGCCTTAAATGGTGGGATGGCTTCTATTCCTCCTTCCAGAGTTCCTGTACAATGACTTTTGTATCCCAAAATGGGACCATCGACATGAAACATGGAGAAAAGTCAATCCTTTTGGGCACAGGGGGCACGGAAGCGAGTAATCTCTTTGATTCTTGTGGGATTCCGGACGTCGATGTCATTAAATTCAACAATGTGCTATGTAAAATTGAGGTAATGTGTTTGCCAAAGATAATCCTCATGTATGAGCAGTACAAAAGCTCCTTGCATCTTGAAAGCAAAGAAGGTGGCTTGATTATTGATTCTTTCCAAATTGTCGCTGATGGACCTGGCCAAGATCAAAGTGCCTCACTGTATTCTGAATCTACGGACAAAACAGATCCGAACGTGAGCCACTTGGAAATAATTTCGACGATTGATAACTTGCGCGTTCAGAGGAACCAAGAGTCCCCCTTCTCAATTGATGCCATTAAAGAGTCTACACAAGAAAAGAGATCTGTTGAAGATGATAAATCTGATTCTTTAGTCTTGAAAGTATCGTCCCCAGGAAATGAAGAGAAAGGAGAAACATCTCAATTTGTTAATGGTGGAAAAGATGACAAAAATTTTGATGACGTCATCAATCTGGATTTTGCAGGTGTAGATAATGGACAGCAAATCTCAAAAGCCAATCACAGCGAGGAAAAAGATAAAGGTATATATACTGTTATAGTAGAAAAGAAGGAGTTCAAAAGTGAAGGTACTGTAGAGAATTCAGAAACCCTTCAATCTGAGTGCCAAGCAATGTCAGTGAATACAAAAATCAAAGACGAAATAAATGAGGACTCTTCCGGTGGTAGATCTAGTCAACAGAATCACATTAACCACATTCGTAGAAGCTCCCGCCAGATACGTGTTTCTGCAAGATTTGCTGATAATTGTGAAGTCATTCGAAAATTGATAAAGCCTGAACCAGTGGAGGCAAATGAATGTGAACCAAGTGAGAAAGTTCCTTTCATATGTTCTGTTTGTAAAGCTGGTTTTACTGATCCTTCAGTGCTCCGAATCCATTGGGAGGCGCACAAACAAAGCAGTAAGGGAGGCCAGCCATTCTATTGTCATAAATGTCAGTTGTCTTTTCCGAGTCCTAACAAAGTGAAGGCCCATCGTTGCTCACAGTCAAATCAAAATCAGACACGTAGTTTTTCTAAAATTAAGAAAGAAACAATGGAGCTTGAAAGCAAAGATTCTGAAAAGAATAGTAAAGTTGATAATTTTGTTAGGGAACAAGATGCAGTTGGTGCTAAAGGTAATAATCGTGTGATGACTGACCTTGTAACAAATTCACTGGCCAATGAAGCATATTCGTGTGATATGTGCACAAGCTCATTCAAAACAAAACAATCTCTGAAGGCTCATGTTAAAACTCATGGGAACAAACCCTATAAATGTAATCAATGTGATCAGCGATTTTCTCGGAAAAGAGCATTGCTATTTCACATATTAAGGAAAAAGCATGATGTCACTAAACTGCAAGCTGAGGTAAGTTCAAAACCGGATCCTGAAACCCAGGTTACAAAGGAAGGCTTGAAAGGGCTTTCTGGAAAGAAATCTTTTTTTTGTGAGATATGTGGGAAAGGATTTTATCGTCAGCGTTCTTGGATTAACCATTGCCGAGTGCATAATCAAGAGAATGAGTTTCAGTGTCAGCAATGTCGAAAGTGTTTCCAGGACAAACGATCCCTGGAAGCTCACCACAGTGTTCACACTGGAGAAAAACCCCATGTTTGCGAAGTTTGCGGAAAGAGATTTCGAATAGCCCGAGGACTAATAAATCACAGTCGCCTGCATGATAAAAGTGCTCATTACAAGTGTGATCAGTGTCCAAAGACGTTTATAGAGAAGAGAGGTTTAGAGGCCCATAAGTTAGCCCATTCTGGAATCAAACCATTTTCTTGTGAGATTTGTGGAAAGACATTCCGGAGAGAATTGGGGTTGTTTAACCATTCACGGGTACATGATGAGAGTAAGGCTATCAGGTGTGAAGTGTGTCAGAAATCTTTCGTGGATAAATGGGGAATGTTGAAACACATGTCCATTCACACAGGTGAAAAACCTTTCATCTGTGAGATATGTGGAAAGAGTTTTAGAATAAAGAAAGGCCTGGAAAATCATTTCAAACTTCACAATAAAGACTTACAGTACAGATGTGAACTTTGTCCAAGAACTTTTGTCGAAAAGCGCAAACTTGAAATCCATGTACGGGCGCATCGTGGTGAAAAGGCCTATGTCTGTGATCAGTGCGGCCAGCGATTTATCAATTCCATGACCCTTAAAGTTCATAAGCGTCGACACACAGGGGAGAAGCCATATAAATGTAGTTTTTGTGATAAAGCTTTTAACCAGCAGGGAACACTCATAGCTCATGAAAGGTATCACAAAGGAGAAAAACCATATGTGTGTGAAGAGTGCGGAGAAGGCTTTGTCACTAAGAGCCATCTGACAATTCATTGCCGCAAACATTCTAACGATCGACCCTATCAGTGTCAGCAGTGCGATTATGCAGCATTCACCTACAGCATTCTCAGGACTCATATGCTAAAGCATTCTTCAGCTAAGCCATTCAAGTGCAATTTATGTACAGCAGCATTCAAGAGGCCTCACCACCTGGAGGTTCACATGCGAACGCACTTGAGCACAGAGAAATTATTTCACTGCCAGTACTGTGATGAAGCTTTTGACTGTAACAAAAAATTCTCAGCTCATTTAGCCACACATGATATTGTTGTTGTCACTCAGAATCCGACCTCAGAAGCCATTTTCAATGCCCAGGTGCCCCGGGAAGTGGCTTATGACATTGTTTTGTTGTCCTAGATTTTACATCTATACATTGGAGTCCACTTATGATAAACTCGCTTAAAGTAAACTTTTGAAGTCATCGTGGCCTCTCTTCTACACTCAGATGGCTGAGGATGGAAGGGTTTTTGAAAGTTTTTCACACCTGTAACGCAGATTTTCACTGGTATTATCCCTCAACTCCCATCCCTTGACCCCTCTCCTCTTCTTTTATGGAGAGCGAAGTTCACAATGCCTTTCTAGATCTACAATGGACTTCTAAATTTAGTTCACAGTAGGTACTACAGTTCGGAAATGGATAAGATAAACCTCGTTTAAGATAAACCCCTTGGACTGGTCCTAAAGAGTTTATCTTAGGGAGACTCCACTGTATGTTATATGCCACAGATTATTTTTCAGTGCATGTCCTTCTATTTTCTTTTCTAGTTTTAGCATGTATTCTCAATATTCAGCAGGGTGAAACAATTTGTTGTCCAAACAATTTCCAGGCAAATTTTATAGAGTGGAATCCGCAAGAAATCAACTCCCTTATATAGTTAACATCATGTAGTGGTCCTGTTTTGTTCCTTCTTTGTTTAAAATAATTTTCTTTTTGATAACATAAACATTTGGTGCTACTTTGTCTTAAAGTAAAAATCATGTGGATGAATGGAAGGGTGTATTATTGAAAGAGAGAAGAAACACATTGAGAAAAGTGAGAATAGGAAAATGTGATTGTTGAACTCAGCCATAAAGACAGGACAGGAGACTTTGGGTCTTACCCTTCATCAGAAAACACTCAGAGACATGCAAATGAAACGGTTCCATTTACATGAATGGCTTTCAGAAGACACTTACCTGTCGCATTGTGTGGGATGAGTGTGGAAAAGGCATTGTGTCACTAAGAGCCATCTGACAATTCATCGATGCAAACAGTAAACAGAATGAATATATAATATAACTTTCGTTTGCATGTCTTTGCATGTTGTCTGATGAAGGGTAAGACCCAAAATGTCATGTCTCCTGTCCCGTCTTTATGGTTTTGTTTAATAATATTTTGCATGTATTTTCTTATTTTCTTTTATTCACTCAACATAGCACCCAGCCATTTTTACTGAGAAAAGTGGGTAGTTGTGGTGGGTGGCATGTATCGTAACATATTGTTTAGTTTCTTAGTACTTAGTATGTCATAAATTAAAAAGTACAACTTGATTAGACAAAATTTATTTAAGCAAAGAAAGCAACCACTCAGAGGGCCTTAGTGAAGTAACAAAGGCATGGTTCAATTGCACTACCTGTTTTGATTGTCCTCATGTTTAGTCCCCTGAAAAATGTATAAAAAGTCAACTTTACTCAAAGTAGTCAAAGTTAATACTCGTTTCCAGGCCTGAGGTGTTGACTTTATCAGAATTCAACTGTACAGTAAACTCATTAGATTTGAATGTAATTCCTCAAAACTAGTTTCGTCTTGCAGTTACCTGACACTGCAAGTCACTTTGTTTCTAATTTGGCCCCAGGCCATTTTGTGTTTTTATGTTTTTAGGTGGTGGGTGGGGTGTTGATGTATCTATCATACTTATCTTTTAGTGCAAGACACTCATTCAAGAACATCCAAAAAGTGGGGTATGTTTATGTTTGCAGAGTGTGAATGTGGCGGGTACTCCCCGATTTGATAGTTGCCTACTTATGAACCAGTATAGTGACTATTCACTATCCCATGGGATCATCTCTGTCAATAATTGAGTACAGCCAGCTACCTCTATCACTTCTCCTCTTAAATGGTATGACATTCAACTATGCAATTTTGTCTAAAAATCAGTTACTACATGTAATTCTAGATCTAAAGAACACTGAAAATTTTCAATCTCAGACACAAGAAATAACAATTGAATATTATTGATATTTTCCCGATCCATTGATACATTGAGTGATTTATTAAAAAGAAATGAAACAATACAAGCTTCCCATTTGCATTTTCAAATTTTCCCTCCCATCTCTGGCTTTTCTATGATTTCTCCAAATTAAGCAAGCGCCCGGTTTGCATAGTCGGTAGAGCATCAGACTTAATCTGCTGGTAAAGGGTTTGATTTATTTTGAGGTCTTTTTTTTTTTTTATTTCGAAGCTTTCATGGGCATGGCTGTGCATTTCTGCTTGTTGGTTTTGTGAGAAAATCAAGTTGCGTATAAATTTGAATTCTGACTACCCTATTTGTACGACGGTGCTGTCCAAACAAGCAAAGAAACAACTTGGTCATATGAACGTGTTGTTAATCTTTTACTAATGATGTAGGCCCTACGTAAAGACAGAGAGAGAGAGAGAGATTGGGGGAGAGACAGAGCGAGAGAGAGAGAGAGAGAGAGAGAGAGAGAGAGAGAGAGAGAGAGAGAGAGAGAGAGAGTTAAATGAGTAAATTCATAAATTTTTTTTATATAATAATTTTTAAAAAATTTATATTTGT